>PVJA010000725.1:0-52817 GCA_004027025.1 Myocastor coypus
AAAAAAAAAAAAGATCACAAAACATACTGACTTAAAACTTTCATAGTTACTTTTGGACCTTTTGATATTTTGCTTATTCTAAATCCATGCAGTGCTTGTTTGTTTGTTTGTATTTTCGGGAAAGATCGACAGGGTGTTCAGGGTCGCACTACCAGATCACACCCAGTGATCCCCCTGTTTACAACCTCCCAAGAACTGGGATTACAAGCGTGCACCACCACTTCAAGTCTCACTGCAGTCTCAGCACACCCTGGGGGTGGGGCTGGCATGGTAGGCCCAGGGATTGAGCCCCCACTCTATTCTAAATCCATATGTTGAAATCCCCAAACAAAATCACTGTATAGTTATTGTAACATGAAGCCATTTGCCTTTAAGAAAGAAATTGGCTACAAATCATGTTCTATTCCCGGAAAGCTCTCTTCTTTACTGATCTGAGGCTTGGTATATTCCAGTGACCATCTATATTGTTTTAAGAGAGGAAGATAGAGTGAGCAAGTGTGCTTAGAGTATGGTATAAATTGTACAAATCGACACACAACTATGGTGACACCCCTGTGATCAGTATGACTAAAACTGACCCTTATTTGCATGTGTCAGTCCATTAGAATCAAGACCTTTTCCTTACCTCCTTTAAAACACCTCATCTCTAAAACACACCAAAGAGATTGAATCATCTCTCTTCATAATTCTAAAATTACAGTCATATGTTTGATGCTAAATACTGGCCTGAATATCCTACTCCAAATTAAATTAATTCTCAGCTGCAAACCTAACTTAGTGATAACCATATGTTTTCCTCTCAACAACAGACACACAGAGCTATTTGTAGGATGTTATTTTATTATGTAATCATCAGCGACCCCGTTTTTAGGGTTCACATTTATACTATACTGATCACAGCAAAATCTAGCTTAGTGAGTATGACATCAGATGTAATTTCTGGACAAATTCTATCAGTAACACCTGAAGATCATATATAAAAATGCCAGGACAGAAGCCAGCAAGGGGCCCTGGAGCACAGCCAAACACCAATCTCTGAGGCCACATTTAGCGCAAGCAAAGCAGCACTGAACCGCGTTTGCATGTGATGGATGGGCCCTGTAAGGCACTGCTGTGCCATTCGTCACCATCGTCATTATTTGGAGGTGGCTGCTGGCATGGTAAGGAGGTTGCACGAGAGGGTATATTCCCAAGTCACTGGAAAAGTGCTAGTAGCTTTGCTTATTAAGCTAGTTCACTTTGCTAAATGTATACCTCTAAAATATATATCACAGATGCTTGTATAGCAACATTAGAAAATCCATTTGCAAGTAGAAGGAGAAAGCCCATAGAGGTCCATTATTTGTATACAGTATTTGTTTGTTTGTTTGTTTATTTATTTATTTATTTATTTTAGAGAAGGGCCTGCAGGAGTTCAGGGTCTCAACACTAAATTGGACTCTAGTGATCTGCCTGTTTACAGTCTCCCAAGAGCTGGGATTACAGGCGTGCACCACCACGCCCAGTCTCCATTGCCATCTCAGCGTGCCCCCGGAGTGGGGCCAGTATGACAGATCCAGGGATGGAACCCCGAGCCCCTGTGCCTACTCGGAAGTAGAAGTCCATTATTTGAAGAGGAAATTCAAGTGTCAAACCATGGATCCAGGGAGAGAAGAGAGAAGCACTGATTGGGAGGAAAAAAAAAATAAAAATTATATATATATATATATATATATATATATATATATATATATATATGAAGAAAATAATAACAGCCAAAATGAAATGCATTCTCAGACTGACTAAAGATTTACCAGCTCAATATTTTCAATATTTTGTGTTAAACAGCGGGCTTTTGTGGTGGTGGTAGTGGTTTGCCCAGTAGGATCTTACTATGGTCATTGCCAGAAAACTCAATTTTAAGAAGACCAATTATGTAAAAAAGGTGAGTGATGTAACAATATACCTAGACCTCTTTACTTTCTCTATAAAGCATGTGCAGCTTTAGCTTAGAAAAGCTGTAATGGATTCAAAGAGGAAATGTGTAACTAGTGGGACAGTTTTTCTACTACCCATGCTATGTGGTCAGTGAGAAAAATGTCTGCCCTGGAAAGAAGGAGTGAGTCCTCCATGCTTAGTGGAACAGAGACTAGAGTATAGAAGATCTCTTTCAAAGAACTAAGAAGAAAGCAGAAGACAAAAGTATTTAAGTGGAACAGCTACTTCATATCGTGCAAAAAGCAAATTTAGTTCAACTAAACAGCTAAACATGAAAGTTAGCCTGTAACATCTTAAAAAGAGAATTTAAGAGAAATACCTCTCCAACTTGGAGTACAGAAAGGTTCAGATTTTTGGGAATAACAACTTCATTGAGTTATACATGGAATACTATAATATAATTTATTTTTTCAAATGGCACAGGTTGGTATATGTTAGTATATTTATAAAGCAGCAAAAAGAGCACAAAAATATTATATATAATATATATATAATATATCCTATATACAATATATAATATGTATATATAATATATAATATATCCTATATATAATATATAATATGTATATATATATTATATATATATCCTATGCCTGTACCCTTTCAGAGTTACCCTGGGTCTATCCTCCTCCAGTCTCTGGCAGCTACCAAACTTCTCTTTGTTTCTGTGGACTGGAGTATTCTCATCATCTCCTTTAGAGGAGATCACCCAAAATTTTGTGTTTTGCGACTGTCTTGTTTCATTCAGCATCATGTTTCCAAGTTTCCTTCACATTTGTCTTTGTTACTTTTTACTTGCTGCTGGGCCAAATACCTGACACTCGAAATGAAGGAAAGAATGGTTTACTTAGCT
The DNA here is from genome assembly GCA_004027025.1 of Myocastor coypus. Classification (NCBI taxonomy): domain Eukaryota; kingdom Metazoa; phylum Chordata; class Mammalia; order Rodentia; family Myocastoridae; genus Myocastor; species Myocastor coypus. The sequence continues at coordinate 2,831 of PVJA010000725.1, forward strand.
CACAGTTTGTGGAGGTTTCAGCTCATACTCCCCTGGCTCCAAGGCAAATGACACAGTTCTTGGAGGCAGAAAACAATGAAGAGCAGAGGAGGAGCAGCAGCTCCTCTCTCTTCCAAATTCTGTGCCAGGGCTCCACTGCAAAGAGCCGAGTTTCTCCGAAGTGGCGTGGATGCGAAGATCAAGCTCCTCCGAAGAGGATAACTTCTCTGAGGAAGTGGTCAGGGCAGGCCACCACAAAGTTTTCCTCAACTCCTTTTGTCTAGTTTTTGTGCTGAGTCACTCTGGGGTGGCTCCTCTGGCCCTAGGGTGGAACCAGTCACACCCCAGGGTTGGACCAATCCCATCCCAGGGCAGGTCCTCCACAAACTGCAGGATGGGGCCCACCACAGACCGGAACCCGCAGAGCCGATCCAGCCAAATATCCTGAAGTCGACACAATGTATCAACTCCCACAACATTGAAGCAAAAACCAGTACTTCATTTCTTTTCATTGCTGCTCAGTATTCAGTTAGAGAAATAGAGCACCATTTGTTCACTCAGCCACCAGGTAATGGAGATATGGGCTTTTTCTGTCAGCTATTATGAATGATACTGTTGTGTACAAGTCCTTGCGTGGCCATGTTTTCATTCATCTTGAGTCTTCATTACCTAGATGAATTGTATCCGCAGTATTAGAAGTTGAACATTTGAAAGAGCTGCCAAACTCCTCACAGTGGCTTCATCACTCTACTTTCTTAGAAGCAATATGTGAGGGTTTTGGCTTTCCATTAACTTCTTTGTTACCACGTGTACATTGCCTTTTCTTTTTAAAATGTTAATCACCTTTGCGATTATGAAATAATATTCCATTGTGGTTTTTCTAATGACCAAGGATACTGAACAACTCTTTTGTGTGCTTTCTAGTTATCTGTATATCTTAAGAAATATCTATTCAAGTCATGTCCTTTGCCTATATTTGTAATTTTGGTGGTCCTTTTATTGCTGAGTTGTAAGCATGTTTTATATGATCAATACGTAAGCCCCTTATCATTTCCATTAAGTTGTAAATGTGTTCTGCCATTCCGAGTTGTGTCCAACTGTTTCCTTGGTGGTGTCTCTTGAAACACAAAGGTTTTCAATTTTCATGCAGCTCAGTTTACCCACTTTGCTTTGCTCACTTGTGTTTTTAGTTAAGAAATCATTACTTAATCACAAATATTTACTCTTGCGCTGCATTCTGAGAGTTCTGTACTTTGAGCTCTTTGGCTTAGCACTGTGGCTTACTTTGAATAAGACAGGCATGCAAGTTCATCCCTTAAATATAGATAGCCAGCACCACTTGGGAAAAGTTGGTTATTTCTCCACTGAATAATCCTGGCACGTTTGTTGAAAATCAAGGGAACATAATTATAAAAATTTATGTCTGTATTCTTAATTCTATTTCATTGATCTATATATCTAATCATATGATAGTATATGATGCTGTAACATTTGATTACTGAAGCTTTGCAGTCTTTTGAAACAGCAAAGTATAAAGTCACCAAATATATTCTACTATCTTAAGATTTTTATGGCTATTCCAAGTCCCTTAAACTCTATATAAACTGCACCTTCAATTTTGTGTTAAACACTGGGCTTTTGTTGTGGTGGTGGTGGTGGGAGTGGTTTTCAAATACTGCTAAAAGGCAAACTGGATTTTTATTAAAATTCTATTGAATATATATCTATATATGTAATTGGAGAAATGTGGTTAGATCAACAATATTAAGTCTTTCAATTCATGAACATTAAATATTGTTTTATCATTCATGTTTTTACATGTTTTTTCTTTTAATCAAAGTTTATAGTTGTACTTTCCATGTTTCACTTTTAAATCAATGCCTAAGAATTTTATTTTTTAGTGAATTTGCAAATGACATTATTTTCTTAATTTAATTTTCACTTTGACAATATAGAAATGAGTTGTTTTTATGTATTTGTCTTGTGTTCCAATTTTTTTTAATGTATTTGGTGCAGAGCTTCACTATGCAGGTCAGACTTGTAGTGATCCTCCCTCCTATTTTCAGCCTCCCCAGTGCTGGGATTACAAACATGGTCCACTATACCCAGTCTCAGTGTCCCTGTCTCGGTGTGCCCCAGGGGGCGGACCATTGCGGTACAATGGGGATGGAACCCCAGCCACTGCTCTCTGCCACAGCAGGTGCCTTAGTCAGCTGAGCTACTGGGCCTGCCCAACCTGCTGAACTATCTTGCCAGCCCATATCCTGAAATCTTGCTAAATTCACTCATTCGTTCCACTAAATTTTAGTGTACTCTTTGGGACTTTCTACGTGTAAGTTTACCTTGTTTCTAGATAGAGATAACTGTATTTCTTCCTTTCTGATTTGAATGCTTTTCAAAATTCATTGCCTAATTTTCCTGACTAAAGCTTCCATTACACTGTTGAATAGAAGAAGCAAGACCAAATGTCACACCTTGTTCTTGGGTTAGGCAGAAAGCATTTGACCTCTTATCAGTAAATGTGGCACTCGACAGAAATGTCTGTAGATGCCCTTCCTCTGGTTGAGGAGCTCACCCTTGCATCCTCATTTTCTCAAAATCTACAAAAGAATTTTTAAGGTATATGTTAGTTTTAGTGAAGTAAAAATAGTCAGTTTAAGCACATCAGAATTAAAATGTCTGCTTATTAAAGTGCAATACATAAGAATTAGAAGGAAATTTATAGAGTTATCTCAAGTTATTGGAAATATATTAACCAACACAGCACCACATTTTCAGAATAGGAACTCCTATAGTGTAACTCAAAAGACATAGACAACTCAAAAGAAAAATAAGCCCATGTCTTCACCATACACCTCACAGAAGCAGAAATTTAAATACCTAGTAACATCATGTGAAGACAGAGCAACCAGTCCTTAGGAAAGCGTAGTGCAAAATTACAATAAGATACCACTATACGCCTCAAATTGGGGGGTGCAAAATCTGATAGTCTTCGATTTGGGCGAGAACATATACTGAAAAGAAACCCTTCTGCTTATGTAAGTGCATATTCTCAGAGCAACTTGTTACAGCATCATCTGGTAAAACAGCATGCAAATGGACTGTGATCCAATGATTCAATAAAATTGAATTATGATCTACTATTCTATTCCTACATATGTGCCTTAAAGAAGCATTTGATTATACATACAATATACATGCTTCTTAATAACAATCAGAGCAATATTATATATAAATGCCAACTTTGGGAAAGAACCCATACATTGACAACTAGTAGAAAGAATATATGCAGTGTTTTATGTTACCATAATGCAATACTATGAAATCCATATATTGAATGGATTTGATGATGCTACAAATATATAAATTTATAAATATGTGAGCAGAAGACAGAAATTCATAAAATAGAAATTATAACATCAATTAATTTAAGTAACATTCAAGAACAGGCAGATTCTGGGCCAGCAAGATGGCTCAGCAGTCTAAAGCACCTGCTTAGGCAAGATTAGGCAACTGCAGGGACTGCAGTTTGATCCCCAGAACCACCTGCTGCACAAGCCCCACCGCCAGGGCAGGCTGAGCCAACCATAAAAAAAAATAAGAAGAAGAACAGGCAGGCTTTTCTCTTTCGTGTTCTCACACTAAGGAGACAATATGATGTTTGCACATGTGGCCCTGATTTATTCCACTTAAGAGTAAGTTCTCTAGTTACATCCATTCACTGACAAAAGACTCAAAGTCATCCTGTCTTATAGCAGAGTAAGACTCCATTGTGTAAAAACACTACATCTTCTCTATTCTTCAGTTGATGGACATCTGGGTTGTTTCTAGAATTTAGATATAACAAATTGTGTTGCTATACACCTGGGTGCACATATAGTGTTGTAGTATGAGGTTTTCAGTTTTTCTGGAAAAAATACCCAGGAGGGGAAGAGCTGGCTTGAATGGGATCTGCAATCCTAGCTTTTGAAGGAATCTCTACACTGATTTCCACAGTGGTTGTACCAGTCTTCACTCTCACCAACAGTTCAGAAAGGTTCCTTTTTCTCCATAGGCCTCTCCAGCATTTGTTATTGGCTGATGTCTTGATACTAGCCATTCTTTCTGGGGTGAGAATCTGAAGAGTAAAACAGACACCGGTAAAGAGAATTAACTTATTCAAAAAGAAAGAGTTGGTGAGTTGAGGAAGAGGACAGGAGAGGGAGAGGGGAAAAGAGATTTATTGATGTGTGTAAGAAGAATGCTTTGGGGAACCATACTGTGCATTTCTGTTGTTTTATAGAAAAAAAGCAGTTAATGCTTTAATTTATTTTATCTCCTTTAGTAAATTGTGGGTGCTTTTTCTCTTCTTAATTTCTTATAAATTTCCTTTTTCTTCCAATTTTACATGTGTATATCTGATAATCTGAGTAACTGGTTGTAAGACACTATGTATTGCAACAAATATCATGAAATTCATATTACTCTGTTAAGTGAAAATCTTTAGCACTTGTAATTTTTCTCTGTCTCAATTCTAAGTTTTACTATCTTTTTAAAAAGAATATAGCTGGGGAGATAGCTCTGTGGCACAAGTGCCTGCCTGGCAGGTGCAAAGTAGTGAGTTCGAACCCCCCCAAAAAAAGAATGCAATAAAATAATGAAAAAATTACTTTAAAAAAAGGAACAGGCAGAACATTCATGTTTTAAGGTCATGCATACAGGTGATAACAACTGTAAAGGATAAAATGAAAAAGCACCAAAAAACCAAGATCATCGTTACTTTTTGATGAGTGGATAATGAAGGGAACAGTAAAAGATATGAGGGAAAATTCCATGTTTAAGCAATATTTTATTTCTTGATTTGATTGTTTCATAATCAGTTTTACTTTATAGACCAAGGTTGTAATTACCTAAAGTCTTATGCAATTTGCTCCGTATCCCATTTTATAATAAAAAATAGCAGGAAAAGACACACAGTGCTTTCTCCTGATTAGATTACACCTAAGGGCTCATTAATCCTGCCTTTCATCAGAGACAGATGTTTGCAAAAATTAAGGTTTGAAAATGGAACCTTACACTAAAACTCAACATGGAAAACAGATGAAAGCATAGCTGTTCTGTGTGAATGGGGGCCGTGAGGGGAGCCCAGCTCAGGATTCCCGGTATCTCTTCCTTGGACACCTCTTCTTCCAGTGTGGTGCTTCTCTATGAATTCCAGAAGGGCAGAGCATGAAGACAATTGGAGCAGGAAAAGCAACTCAGAATTCACCTAAACTCAGCCTTTTAGTTTTCATAGCCTATTTATAATGTGTCAAAGTTTGCCTTGCTAGAAAATAAAAGAACTGATTTAAAGTCCAGATATGGTTTAAAACCCAGAGGAGTTATTTTCATAACTTAATTTTCCAATGAATGTAGCTTTAATAATCACCCATCTGCAGTTTCTATGTATGCTATACTATAATATTGTATATACTGCCTATTCCACACTGTACTATGAATATTATATGTGATGTACTCACAAAACATACTTGCATGTATGTTACAAGCATTTGAGCCACTTTAGCCTAAAGGAAAACAACAAGCATTTATTATAGGCTGAGGAAACCAGGCTTTCTTTATTCTTTACCAAGTGAAGCAAAGATTAAACTGGTTGAACAAGATATTTAGAACATTTTTTTCCCAGAAGTTCCTCCTATGATTTTTAACTGGAGTATACCAAGTCTTCTAAGGAAAAGGCTCTAACAGCCTTTTCTCTGATCATTTGTAAAATGATAATAGATGCCTAAAGGATTTAAATAACAGTGGAAATACATCTTTCATTGGTATTTAACACAAAACAAGACAAGATTCAAATTGTCCTTGGGGGTGTCGGATAATCATTTTGAATGTGAACTCAAAATTTCCTCCTTAGTTGGAGACTTGGATAAGATCTCATTAGAGAAATGTTACTTAAAACCTTACTCTGGATTTTTTTTTTTCTTGCTGAGTGGTCAAGGGCAAGTCGAAGCAAGACCAAAAAAAATCCTTAATTACAATGCATGGAACGCAGAGCTAGATTGGTGAGATGAGCTTTAGGAGTATTAGATTCAATAGCCTCCAACATCACAAGCTTCACTGGTGGCATACTGCAATTGCAAAACCTTTGACTGTGTATGTATCTGCTTCCTCTTAGTCCAAAGAGAAGTATATTCTTTCTTTTTTTTTCTTTCTTTCTTTTTTCTATGCAACATCAATAGGGAGGTGGGTCATGCCCACACACTACACTCTATAGAATGATTGTGAGGACAATATGCAATATGTCGACTTTCAAAGAAAAGAAGGGGGAAAATTAAAAAAAAAAGTAATGTCGATTTAGAAAGGTTAATGTTTAATTGTTTGATCAATCTTATATACCTATATGTATTAATCTAAACTGATCTGATGATGAAAATATGTAATATAACCATTGTTAAATTTAAACAATAAAAAATTGAAAATAAAATAAAATAAAATACAACTTTTAATATAAAAAAAAAACCTTACTCTGATTGGGGCTTTCCCTCTGGAGCCTCTGAACTTGAGTGAATTGATAAAGGGAACCGTGTAGAATCAACACAAGAAATTTGCTTGAGTTTATGAATCTTTATCCCTACAGATCTTTGGAAATTCCCAGACCCATTTTCTCAAGCACACTACATATGTAGATACAATCTTACACACACACACACACACACACACACACACACACACACATTTCAGTGTTCTACTCCAGGAAAACATCAGCAAATAGACTATGTGCACATGTCTAAACTTCTTGCTGAAAGATTTTGTTTTACAACACCCATACCCACAATTTATATAGGTTTTTTTGATAGTTTGTCTTTTTCCCCAGGTGGAGTGTATCCCTATTTTTTTTATCTTATACAACTTTGTATTTGCACATCTATCTTAGCAGTACAATTTTGGCAGGTATAAAATAATTCAGGGAGAAGAAAGGCAAGAGGGACTGAATGAACTAGGTCTCATGTCAGCTTTAGGCCTAACTAAATGAATGAACATGAAGACCAAAAGTAAACATTTGTTTTTTTTTTTTAAAAAGGCACTACAATAATGATTTTTAAAACCTACTTCCCTTTTTGTAGAATTCTATATAAAATCTGAAATCATTATTGCTTTTAAATCAAAAATTAACTTGTGTTCAGCCCCAAATAAGCAAGTCTGTCCACATTTTAAAAAAGTAAAACCGTGAAATATCAATTGTTGAAAAGCCATCACTTTAGTTCACAAGGTCCATGCCATGAGATTAATGTTCTTAACAGTTTTCAATTAATTCCCACACTACTGCAGAAGCAATTTTTTCATCCACAAATTTATATTTATATAACAAATATTTTCACTTAAATTCATCATGACAGCCTCGTTTTTTCTCATCTATTTGTTCAGGTTGACTTAAAATGTGTCCAGATATTTTGTGGATGAAGCAATTGCACTGACATATTGTAAAGTAAAATGTTCCAGCAAGAAATGGTTTTCACTTGTGTATGTGACCTATTTGCTAATTTTTGCTCGAAGGCTTTATGCCAGGGATAATTTCTTTTCCCTGTAGATTATATCACATATATGTATTGCCAACACACAGGCACTCAAAGCCACAATCCAATAGGTCGATTCCCTGGAATTTATAGTTATGATGAAGTCATTCGGAAAAAACAAACTCAAGCTGTTAAGCTCTGACAGCTAATCCCAGATTCAGTTCAATCCATGAATGGGGCCGAACCATTGCCGGGGTGAGTTTGTGATCATGCAAATGTTCTCCCAGGGCTCAGCATGATGAGGGTGACAGGAGGAGAGGGGACCAAGGCCCTAGAACATCATTCACCAAACGTGGTGACTGAAGGGACCAAGCCGTATCATCTGGGACCCAGACTCTTTGGCTTCTCTCAGGGCAGCTTCTGTCATTGGTGGCAAAACAAAGTTTGGGTTTTCATTTTTCATTGTTTTTCTGAAAGGGGATGAGTATAGTCATCTTTTTACATTGGCTCCTTTGTCATGCAGGCAGTCTGTTAGCACACATTTTCAGATTCCCTTCAAAAAGGAAACTAAATAGAAATGTGAGTGCATGTTAATTACCCAAAAACATGGCACACCAGATGGCCACCAAGGTCTGCTTCAGTGGAGTAGGTAAATAATGCCACCAATCCCTTTTGCCCCCTCTGCAAATCCAAGTTTGAGTTATTTTCCTTCCAATTACTGTCAGTACAGAAAGTAAACAAAAAAGCCATATTTATACGAATGGACCATGGCAATGAAAGCAAGCATTGTTTCTCTCCTGCTAAATTCTACTACACTTTTGGTCCAGGGAAGGTAAAGAAAAATTTTCCTAATTTTGAAAAGCATCAACTTTTAGTGCAAGTTTAAATACCAGAGAATTAATTTTTCCAAAGCATGTATATTGTTTGGGCCTTGTATGTATCTTTAATATGCATGATTCTATTTCAACTTCAAGATTCTTATAGCTAGGTTCTGCAGTGAGCCCTCTTTCATTACTTAAGGGAGATTTTAAAATTTATTAAGTCAGTGTATACAGCCATGATCAATTCTGCATGACATTTCATTTACTACATGGGACCTCAGTGTGCTCCATGTTTGAAAGCATCAATGTGAGAGGCGGGACAGTCATTTGAGATCGTGGCCTTTGGCAGTTTCCCAACTGGTACTCTCTGCTTTCCCTCCCTGGTAGATCAGTGCCTTCACATTACCAGCTAGAGATGTGACAGGCAGAAGAGCAGAAGTCGCCAGTAAGTCTTTGGTTTTTCTATCTCAAAGATCTAAGGTCGCAGGAGGGCTTGTTGGCTTGGACTACAGACCAAATAACTGGGGAAACTAAATAGAAAGCATGCTTCCTCTCACCAAGAAAGGAACCCTCTACTTGGCACATGACACATTTCCTGCAACAGGACCTAGCAGAGAAGGATCATGGCTTTGGACTTCCCAGGACCATGGGTAAGCTAAGCAAGGCCAGAGTGTGGAACTTGAAGCAACTGCCTGTATATTTAAGGAAAAAAAATCCCTCATTTTTCAGGAGTGGGGGTCTTTGAAAAGAATCCAGAGCCTTCACGTGCCAGGCAAATGCTCCACACATGAGCAACATCCACAGATCACGATGTCCCTCTTTGTAGAACATTGGTATTATGTGCTTTACACACTAACTCCTCACCTCAGAGAAAGCAGAGGGACAGGTGAAGAGAAATCCTCAAACTGATGGTAATCAAGTTTCTACCCTCCCTGGACAAATACGTCTTTAAAATACACAAATCAAATTAAGTTTGAGGCAAATAAAAATTCTACTTGTCACAGCTGTGTTTGTTGATTGAAATTCATACCTATAATGTTTGCAAAGCCAATATTGAAGTTTGGGAATAGATCAAGGAGAACAGAAGGGCATTTTCTATGTGCACGTAGGACAGATGAAAATGAACAGATTTGCAGTTCTTCTGGAAGAATTTCCATGCTTAAATCTTGGCTGAGCTACCTGAATTTCTCTGTATGACAGGAGTTTTACCTGCATGAACTACCCACTCCTCTCAATGGTCTGTGGAGTGGGGAGAACTATTATCTATTTGCAGATTAGAAAAACAAGATTCACAGAAGCAAATAACTTGCCTGGGATTCAAAATATGGGCACTATGAGCATAAAGGGCCAAAACACAGGACTTTCACCTTATATTTGATTCTACCCTGAGCATAATAAAGCGCTGAAGTTCAGCAGGATGAAGAAGGTACCTATTACCCCTCTTTTATTTTATCACCTTGACCCAGAGTAGAGGCTTATTGTGGGGTGCTGACTCTTCAGAACTTGTCACATTAAATTGCAAGTTCAGGCAAGCTATTGATTTCTTTCAATTTCTGGTCTCATCATGGTAGGATAGGAGTTAATTGTTTTATTTTCTAATAAAAATTAGCCTTTTAAAAATTTCTTAAGGCGAAATGCTATCTAGTGAAAAACAGAACACAGTTAAATCTCTCTCCTTTTGGAAGTTTTCCTGTTATATGAAATGAAATGGTTTTGTTATACTTTTTTTATTATACTATAAACAAGATTCACCACTTTTTTATGAGGGTTGTACCACCACCATTCATTTTCAAGTATAATGGGGGAAGTGTCAGATTTTATGAAAGAGAAAGTTATTTTCAAAGAGATTGTCTGTAAGATGAAAATTCAGGAAAACAATTTTTATTGAAAAACATAAACACTGTAAATTGGTCAGCACTGACAGAGCATGAACAAAATCAAATTAGCTTCCTTAGAGCCTTTTTTGATTTTCCATATGATATGAGCAACATTTTTTTTTTTTTTTGCATAAGTCAACCCAGGTTTATATAGCACTTTCCTCTGGTCGGGTAATCTGTAAGAGGTATGGATTCCACCTCCAGATGGACAGCTCAGTGATTCAGTTTTCAGAAGAGAAGCCATGCTCTGATTTAAAACAGTTCAAAACAAAGTTGGCTGGCTAATTATCTAAAGAACCTGTGCAAGGCTCCACGCTTTTCCTCTATCAAAGCTCAGTTTGCAGCTTTCTACTTAGTAGCATTTGCAACAACATGCCCCATCGCTGACATCTTCTGAGTCCACCTTCCCTTGGCCACATAGCCAGAGGTTTCCTACTGCTTTAGAGCCAAAACACCAGATTTTGCCTAGCCGCTGAGCCAAGGCGACTGGAGGAGTAGTGGTGAAGACGCTCTATGGTTCCCCCATGCTATGTCAGTTCTACACATTCCGAGTACAGTTGAGTACATGAGTGATGACTTGTGGTTTATACCTTTAATCAAACCTTGGACCTGTTTTGAATTCCTTCTAAGACTCCTCCTATGGTTCAATCTCTGCTTGATCTTTAACAGTTGAGCTCCAAAATCCAGCCCTTGGCCCTCTTTTCCCCAACATCACTTCTCCAGTGATTTTATCAGCTTTGCAGATTTTGTCATATGGGAGGCACCAGATCAGCTCTACATAGACCAGGGGCCTCCCTAGTTGAGTTCTAAGTCTCCTTGCCTACACAGCTGGCATTCCCTGGATGATCTTCATGTGATATTGAGGGCTGTATGTAGATACTTAGAAGTCCTGCTATGAACTTTTCATTCTTTAATTTTTATTTGCTTCTACATGAACACATAACGTATACATTTTTATAAACTTAAAGAATAAAAAAATGAGGGAGAGAAGAGGAATCTCTGTCTACCTATCATTCTCCTTCCTATACCACTTCCTCACAGTGCACCCCAAGCTTGTGCTGTGACCCGGATGACCTGTAACCTTCCTTAGCCTGCACAATAGCTCAGGAGAGATACTTCTTTCTCCTTATACATAAAGGTAAATGGCTGCAAAAATATATTTAAAAATTTGCTCAAGATGTCATAGACAGGAAGTAGCTGATTGGAGATTCCAAGTTCATTTGTCTTCAGCACCTCCAGTCTTTCCCTTTTTGTTATATCACATGTCTCTCTGAGGCACCCCATGTTCAACAATATGAACTTAAACTCAGGGCTTTCTTGCCTTGATTCCACTCACCAAGCTTGGACCATCTCTTGGATCTTCTGAGCAAAGTACAACCGAATATTCATTTGCTCATTGACCAAACTCGGTCACCATGAGCACCACTTCTTTATCTGTAAATCATAGCTTGCTAACAACTTCTTTATCCATAGCTTCTTTATCCATAAGTCAAGCCTTGCTCATATGATTGCTCTTGGATTTGTGAAATTTCCCTTATTGCCAGAGCCACAGCCACCCTTGGTTAAATCTGCAGTCACACTTGTCATCTTCCAGATCAACCCATACACTTACTGCCAAATTGAACTTTGAAAAATGGTCATGTCAGAGTATGCCGCTCTTCTCTTTAAAATCTCTGGTTTTTCCTTGTTCTGATAATAAAGTGAAATAAAGCTTGCAGAGTTTACAGGGCTGTCACTGCAATCCCTGCTCCTGTCCCCAGCCTCGGGTGGCACATGCCGTACTCCAGTCACACTGGTCTTCTCTCAGTGCCTCAAACAAGTCCCACACCTGCCAATCACCAGCCCTGCACAATGCGTCTCCTCTTCTCAGAGCTTTTGTATTTTCCCTCTAAGCCTGCATGACTCTGTTCAGGATGTAAGTGTTAAGTAGCCAGAGAAAGCCATTGTTTTGTTTTTTTAAATTTCTTTAAAATTAATTTCAGTGAGAAAGAAACAGCAATGAGACGATTTCAGAACAAGTGAGTAGAACAGTTATAATAATTAATACATTGCATTATGTTGTCTTCATAGTAGTAGTTCAGAGTACAAGATGCAGATGTGATATCTTGTCTAAACTCTAACACCTAAATTTTCTAGACCTAACTCTTACATGGTCTTATATCACTGTTTACTTTGCATTTTTTAACTTCCATCATTTAATTCATTAGCATACTGTGGTTTTCCTACTAGACAACAAGCTCCAGAAGGAAAAGACCATGTCTCTCTCACTCACCTCTGTGTCTAGGCTATACCAGCCTCATAAATACTTAGTAAATGAAATTTGGTAAGATTCTTGGCAACTAACCTGCTTGGTTGATTCTCAGATTTCCATTCCTGGAAAATAGAGATGCTAGTACTATGTTAGAGTCACAAGGTCCCTTTTAGGCAAGTAGGGTTCATGTTTAGCAAGCTTGGCTTCTGTCGGAATATTCACAAACAGTCTAAATAGTTCAAGAGGTTAAGGATGTTCTCCAATGACCATCTCTACGGAGCGCAAATAGGGCACTTAATCTCTTGGCCTTCCCTCTCTCCAGCCTGACAGCCACCAGAGGAGGTCTAAACACGGCAAAACAAGATTACTGGAAAATCTTCTTCAAACTCACTTCTATGCACATTTCCAAGCAATACTTTTTTAATTGATTCAAGTTTGCAGGACTGGATTCTAATTTCAAGACAACTCCCTAAACAATTCACCACAGAGCAGAACATTAGAATTATGGTAGGAATAATTAAAATGCCACTGCGTTCTCCTGTTGTCTCTTCCTCTGTAGTTCCCACCCACAGCAGCTTTTCTGTACCAACAAAGAAACAGCTGTATGATCAGCAGGCCTCCATCTGCGAGCTCCCATCTGTGGTCTCTTTTGCACTGGTGCCAAGTGGATCTGGAAAAGCGCAACACACCCTACTCTTAGTTTTACTCTTTCCCAATAGTCTGTGTACCACAACAATAGCTGAAAGATCCTTTTGGGCTTATCTCCAATTAGTGCTTCCCAGAAGTTCAAGGGTAATTAATAATATTGCTTTGTTCTTCTGATTAATATGATTGTCAAGAATTGAAAGGCAATTGAGGAGTGAGTGCAGAGCAGAGGAAGGATAACTCGCCTCACGTTACTGGGGAATGAAGTGCAAATGCTCAGAGTAACGGAATTGTTATGGCTGGTGAATCACTCAACAAGGAAAGAAATGGGACCTGAACAAATGGTCATGAGTCACGTGCTACTGTAGAATATTAACTGTCTAACTTTTATTTTCTGCACTTCTTTCATTCCGCATCATCACACTTCCATCAAAGATACCTGAACAAGTTAATTTCTTGTCCAGGCAGCAGATTACAGACTAGAAAGAAATGTCCTAGAGTTGTAGCATTCTAACTGTGATCACTGAGTTACTATTTTTTTAAAATAATTTTTTATTTTTTTTATTTTTTTTCTTGTTTCACAACTTTTGTTTGTTTATTTATCTTTATGGCGGGCTCAGCCTGCCCTGAGGGCAGGGCTGGCACAGTACGGGGTGCTAGGGATTGAACCATGGTCCCTGCAGCCACCTAAGCTTTCCTAAGCAGGCGCTTTAGACCACTGAGCCATCCTGCCGGGCCCCACTGAGTTACTATTTTTATCAACATTTGTTCTTTGCAACTGCTTTCTAGGGACACTGTTGTCATGGACTCCAAATTTTTTTATTATGCCTTTAAGAATTCCTGTAGAAGATTCATCTGTGCTCTTTAGTATCCAGGTCTTGTTTGGTTTCTCTAAGAAGCATAGCTTGTGTAAATGGTCCATCTCTTTTGTGCTTATTGAATGTCCATATCCATTCTAGCTCTGATTATGAGAATATAACTTTTTATTATTATTATTATGGTCAGCTCAGCCTGCTCTGGCGGTGGGGTTGGCACAGGATGTGGTGCCGGGGATTGAACCATAGTCCCTGCAGTTGCGTAAGTTTGCCTAAGGTTGCCTAAGCAGGTGTTTTAGACTGCTGAGCCATCTCACCGGCCCCATGAGGATATAACTTTTATTTACATGTCCAATTCCAGCACTGACTACCATGTGAATTTTCTATTTATCCTTAACATCTTTATTTGTTCCTAAAGCATGAATAAATGTATGATATTAAATATTTAATTTTAATTTCTCCATGGTATAGCAAAAGGTGCTAGACAAATATAAACTCTTGCAAAGTTGATATCCATTGGTCCATGTGTTGTCTATAACCCAGGAGCAGGAAGATTTGGGGGAGGGTGGAGAAATTAATTATTAAGATAAACTTTAGTTTTCAATCTGGCCTCTCAGTTCAGCCTTCACTGTGACCATATTTTTGCCATTTTTGAATATGAGAAATAAGAAATCAGTTATAATTACATTTCTGTGACAGCCTATTCTACTTTACCAATTGTAATTCTTCCAACTTATGTTTGTAAAGTTGGTGTGAGGATTTAATGAGATAATGTACAATGCACATAGCCATATTTATTATAGTGTTTGACAAATAGTGAGAATCAAATAGTACTGAACCGTCACTTTTTTATATATGAAGAACTTAACATTGCATTTTCATTTCCTCCTTTAAGTTTATATTGTGCTCTTGCAAATCTGTCAGCTGCAAAGAAATGATCAAAAGACAGGAAGTTGAGGAAAAATCGTGAAATAAAAATAGCCTATTACCCAGGAAAATCCTCTTGGAAGAATAGTGGTATATTTTATGCACATCACATCAACATGCAACCTATCTGGAAGCACCTTCATTATCCTCACAGTATGTCACATCTTTGAAAATGAAAAGCTTGACATATTCCCTAACTTAAAAGACCTATCAACAGACAAACTTATGTCCCTAATAAGTGATGCCTGGGGACAGCTATAGTGATTAAATTTGTATAACTAGCTGATTTCAGCCATCAGCAAGCTTCATATATTTTTATAGCAATAGATCTCAAAGATGTTAGAGTATTGGCTCCCTAATTATAGTAATATAATTAAAATCTATAGACAAGAATCCAGTATTTTAAAAGCAGCCACATTTATATTCTTTTTTATGTATTTGGTACAGGGTCTCAACACACAGCTCTGAATCATAGTAATCCTCCTGTTGTCAGGCTCCCCAGCTCTGAGATTACAAGCATGCACCACCACGCCAGGTCTTGCAGGTGGGCTCAGGATGCCAAGGATAGGGGCCAGCGTAGCATGTGGTACTGAGCATCGAACCTCAGTCTCTATGCTTCCTTAAGCAGGTGCTTACTCTGCTGAGCTACCTTGCTGACCTTATATTCCCTTTTCAATCTGTATTCCAAAATGTCCTTTTCTACCTTATCATAAAGAATAATAACAGCTACACCAGCATATTATATATTTTAGTACTGAGGATTGAACTCAGGACCTTGCACTTGCCAGGAAGGCACTTATGCCATTGACCTATATCCCCAGCCTCCAACATTTATATCAATTAAAGAGCAAATTTAGAATGTAGCAAAACAATTTCATTCTTGACATTCAGCATATGTACCGGGATTTACTACACAAGTAGGCACAGGCAATCCAATCCATCTACCAACAAACATACACTGAGGTCCTCGTCCTCGAAGGATGCCAGCTCCTGCAGTGCTAGTTGAGGTTTATTAGATAAATCACAATCTCTTTTTCAGACCATGTATCTTCTACTAGATAAGGAAAATAAATAAATTTAAACCATCAGACAGCAGAAAGTACTAGTGCACAGTTAAGATAATGGCGTTTATGAAGTCCAAAGGGGTCGGAGTGTCAAGGAAAGCTTCCAGAAAGCAGTGGGCAATACAAGGTGACATTCGGAACAGAAGCCAGAGGCTTCACTCCACTCTCTGAGGGATGGGACTGGCAATCAAGGCAAGACACCCTGTGGAAAGTCATTGATGCCAACCATAGGACTGGTGTACTGGACAGCAGATAGACCACCATGGTGCCCACTGGGGCAGTGTGGCAATCATAGAGTGCAGACAAGCTTGGAAAACAGTGTAAGACTGAAGGGCTTGTGTGCTAAGGAAAGCAAACTTCCTTGTGAAAACTGAGAACTGGTAAAGAAAACATCAGAGGGCTGGTGAGATAGCTCAGTGGTCTCAAGTGCCTGCTTAAGCAAGCTTAGGCAAGCACGCAGGGACTGTGGCTCGATCTCTGGTACCGCATGCCATGCCAGCCCTCCCCTCAGGGTGGGCTGAGCAGGCTACAGACCGAGAAAGAGAGGGAGAAGGAGAGGGAGAGGGAGAGGGAGAGGGACAGAGAGACAGAAAGAGAGAGAGAGAGAGAGAGAGAGAGAGAGAGAGAGAAATAAGAAAGTGATTCAATTAGATTTGCATCTTAACGTTACTGCTGCTGACCTATAGAGAGTGGGCCATAGACTGAGATTATCAAATGTTATCATGCACAGTAGATGCTCTTACAAATCAACGCTATGCAAACATAGAAAGAGTGGGAAAAGTAGTTTTACAAAACAATGTTCTGTTGACATTTTCTAATCTATTTCAATATTTTTATTAGTTTTAATGAGAAAGAAATAGCAATGAGACAGTTTCAAAACAGATTAGTAGGGCTATTATAATAATAATACATTGCATATTGTTGTCTTCATAGCAATTATTCAGAGTACAAGATGCAGACATGACATCTTGCCTAACTGCTATTAGTACAAACTTTTCTTCTCTTTGAAGAGAAAGTCACTACACATTTATCCTATTTTGTATAGGAAACAACCAAAATGCCTATTGCCTGTGGAACGGATGAAAACGATGTGATGCTTTTATAGAATGGAGTATTACTCAGCTATAAAGAATAATAAATCTCAAGATTTCATATATAAGTGAATGCAACTTGAAGATATACTCATAAGAGAAATAAACCAGACCCAAATGTATAAATATCACATAGTCTCTCTAGTGTAAGAACTCAGAAGAATGAAAATTGAAAGAAATAACACAGTTAAATGGAAAGCAGGAACTTATTTCACTATCTTTGCCTTCCAAGTTGACCCCGTAAGTGGGATGTGACCCATTGAAAAGCCCTGATAAGAAGAAATACACTGGAATCCAGATGATTTGATAAGACATTATTATAATTATTTGGAAAGTACAAGATGTGGAACTCAGTTAATACAACGTAATGGAAAATATCCAGTCACTTCTCCCTTAGTACTAAAGCTCTGTTTAGTCACCTTGCTATAACCCAGTTAAATAAGCTTGGCAACATTCATGCCTGTCTGAATGTCATCATCTTCCCTGCTGTACTCTGTGCAAAGAGCCTTGTATGCAGAGCAACTACAATTCTTATGGAAAAACTTCAGGGTAGACATTGTTGTCTCCTTGCAGACATAAACACCAAAAGCTCAGGGAAACTATGATTTATCAAGCTCATGCAGAAAGAATTTAGGAGAGAGATGCACAGCTAGTCTATGTAGAGCTATTTAATTCACATTTCTTAAAGTACAGTGATCTAAAAAATGAATATATTGAAATGCTTTATTATTTAGCTTCTTTCTAAGTATTTTTCTGCTACAACCAATTTAATACTACATGTTTCAGCCTGTGTGCAAGACTTTTCTTAGAGAACAATTTCTGGACCCAGGGTTATGGTACAAAGATTTTTCCTAGCTTAAAGAAGTATCCTTCAATCCCTATAACAGCACTGACAACCATGTCTGTGTTGTTATATTTGTTCTTGATTTTTTTCTGTTATCTGTGTAAATGTAGTAATTTTGTGATGTACTTTTATTAATATAATGGATGCTTCATGTGTTTTCCTAATATTAAGCTGATTGCATCATGGACAGAAGACCAAATCTCAAACACTTGGGCCTTTGGGAAATGCTTAATGAAATCATAGTACCATTTTATTGTCTTGGTTTTCAAACACATACCTTTTGATTTTATACTATTTCTGATTTATAGCATTAATTTATGCCCTTATTATATCAATACATTTTGCTGAATATCTTAGGTTTCAATTTCCAACATTTCATATTGACTTATAAACTTTTGTTCTCCAGTTTTTTTAGAAATGCAGCATTTAATGCAATAAATTTCCAAGTGTAAGAACTTTTGTGGATTTTTCCATCAGTTTTTCAAATTTCATATCTAGTTGTTGAAATGTATAGATCTTTCTGAGGTCTAAATTAAGGTCAAGATTTGTGAATTTTCCTTATACTCTAAAATTTCATACAGAGCCAGCCAGATAGCTCAGTGGATTAAAGAGCCTGCTTAGGCAGATGCAGGGACTGGGATTTGATCCCTTGCCGACCATGCCAGCCCCAGCCCCTTGGGCATGCTGAGATGGGGACTGAGACTGGGCATGGTGGTGCGCTCCTGTAATCCCAGTGCTCAGGAAGCTGAAAACCAGAGGATCACTATGAGTCTGATCTATGTAGTAAGACCCTGTAGACCCTGTACTAAAGACATAAAAAAATAAATCAATAAATAAAATTTCATACGTATGTAAGGCAGTTACATATAATCTGACCATATATAAAGATATATATGTGGTGATAGACGTTGCTTTGTTTGCTAATTAGAGAAAATATCAACTCCCTTTTTTACACAATCAGTAGTTGGCTTCAACTTTATCATATTAATAAGTGCAGTAATATAATCACATCCTGTACTATATATAGGATGTTATATAATGACTTTCCCCCACTGGTTTTTTGTTTGTTTGTTTGGCCCCGATTATCAACTATATTAAATATAATAATCTTTCCTTCTACATTTCCCAGTATCTAGCTTAAAATGATTTTCATTTAGCCACAAATAATATTTATACACTCTCCAGTAAACTTTTTCTGTTGTTTATGGTTTAACTAGTCTCTCGCAGCACTCTCACAGTTGTAGGACGTACTCATTTCAGCATAGGTAGCCACGGCCTCCGATGCTTTCATCCAACCATTGTCTGGTTGTGACTCTAATGGGAGTGTACATTGTATCTATTACTTAGTGTTCGTTTTAAGCCAATTTTACGCCATGCATGTTACCTCCTGAAGTATATCATCTAGTAGATTTTTCAGAGAATAAAAAATGTTTCCTGAATTATTGCATGGTCTAAATAGATTGCGTGCAGTTTTTAACCAGAAAAAAGAAATTCTGGCTAGATATAAATTAATTAGCTCACATTTTCTCTGTTTATCTATCTTCCAATATGATATTCCATGACCTCCTGGCATTCATAACATTGTTGTCAAAAGATTTCATGCAATTTTTAAAAATCTAATTTTTATTAGTACATATTTGCAGTACAGAGCATTTCTATTCCTTGTGAGGAATTGGTACATGAACCTAGTACATATTGATTCCTTTTTTCATCCAGCTTTCTCTCCCCCTCCATTTCTTGATCTCCATGTCATCTGAGAAAGATTTGTCTCTCTACTTCCTATTTTCTATCCTTTATTTTGCTATTTAATCCTAAGTTAAGTTTCTCATATAAGAGAAACTATTTGATACTTAAGCTCAAATATCTGATTTATTTCACTTATATACAAATGTCTTGGTGTATCTCCGGTCATGAGTTTAACTTAATGTTTTCTAAATTGCATATTTGGTCAACGTCAGTAAGGACACAGGACATAAGAGAACCTGTACTGTAATATCTTATAATTCAGTGTGTCTCAAATTCTATGCTCAAGGAGATTAATGGCCCACAGAAGAAAGTGATCAATGAAGCATAGTGTGCCTAAGGAGAGTCACCTAGAGAGAAAACATTCTCTCAGGCTTTCACAGAGAGCAAATTAGTCAAGCAATGGTCATGGCTCATCCAGATGATTGACACTGACAACAGATTTAGAAACTCAGGGAGGGGAAGGAAAGAGAAAAAAAAAAGTCCTGAGGGAATTTAACTGACCTTGTCAGATAAAAAAGTTACATTTTTTTGTTAGATAGGTCTTGCTTTATCTTGCTTTATCTTGGTCTTACCCATCCAGCAGAAAAGTCTAAGTATGAGGTATAAAAAATAAAGCCATATTAATATGCTGCACTGTAAAAGGCTCAAGTCAACAGCTTCTGACATCACCAGTTCTGCTGATAACCCACTACTACTACAGACTATTGAACTATATATACAGCTACTTTCTCTTAGTGTAATGAGAACAGAGATTTTTACTTATAGTGTTTAGACAAGATATCATGTCTGCGTCTTGTACTCTGAACAACTGAAGTGAAGACAATAATATGCAATGTATTAATTATTGTAACTGCCCTACTGACTGTTGTGAAACTGTCTCACTGCTATTTCTTTCTCATTGAAATTAATATAAATAAATAAATAAATAAATAACTGCATACTTAAGGCCAGTGAGACAGCTCAGTGAACTAAGTGACTGCTTAGGCAAGCACAGGGACCAGGGTTTGATCCCCAGTACCACCTGCCATACCAGCTCCACCCGTGGGCCTGCTGAGCTGACCACAGAGACCAGGCACGGTAGTGCACACCTGCTGTGGGAGCTAAAATCTGGAGGATCACTACAAGTCTGATCTACATAGTGAGACCCTGTATTAAGAGAGAGAGAGAGAGAGAGAGAGAGAGAGACCTGTTAAAATTGCATACATAAAACATTTGAAATAATTCTATACCAGATTTTACACATCAGCAGCAAGTTCTTTCAACATGCATTTTACTTGTTTTTAATTTTAAAATATTTCTTGAATTGTTTCACTGTTTGTTCCTTTCTATTGTTTTGGTTTTCTGTCATCATTAGAGTTTCACATAATGTGAGTGTTGGACCTTCTTTATCTATTTTATCTCTCACTTTTTCTTTAATTCCTCTCCCATTTTCTTCGTTTTATTATTTGCCTCCAGATTCTTTTTATTTGGTTTTGTGTTTGCTCAGATTTCTGAAGTGATTTTATTTTCTGATTGCCCTTTCCTGATGTTTATTATATCATGTCTAAGTTATAACGTTCTTATTTATGTTGCTTTTTCATATTAAGAATCTCTACAGGAATTTTTGGCTTATCCTAAAACATTAAATTTTCATGTCATACCTAGCATGCTTTATGAATATGTCTTTCTGATTTCAAATCTTTATCAGGTCTTTAATGGGTCTGTATTTTTTCTGCCTCTCTGTATCTATCAATCTCTGATTTTCTCTACCTCTTTCTCTCCCCTCTTCACTTCTTTCACCCCTTGCCTTTCTTCAAATTACAGGATTTCTACCATCAGTGTTTTACCTTGAACTTATAATGAAGTGTTAGTGGCCATATCCTCTTAAAGATCTCCTTGCATTTCTTTCCTGCTCTATTTTTATATAAGCCTTCACTTTTTGCTCTTATTATCATGGTTCTAGCAAATGTTTATTATGTTTCTGCTTAAGTTTGTGTTTAAATTTACATATACATGGGGTTACTTTGGTCCTGTCAAAGTCCCTCATGCTTATCTACAAGCTGCTGTGCATAATATCTTTTTCTCTTTCAGCTGCTATTCTCAAGGTGGCTGGTGGTACTCTCCAGTAAGTTAACTATTATTGTTAACTATTATTGAAGCATTCTTGATTTTTTTCTTTCTTTCTGCTTGCCCACTCACTGGCTTTACATTGTTGTGTTTCTTCCTCGCTCCCTTGAATGTCTGAGTTTTGTAATACTTTGTGTTCTAATTTTATTGTGGGTGTTGTCTTGTTTTTAACTTGACGCCATTTACCTAATTGGTGGTCTTCATCCTAGAAGGATTCAAGTAGGCTCCAGAATTATATCACTTCCTCATCTTCACAAAATCCTTATCTAACTTTTGGTACTGACCTTTAAAAGACTTCTTTTAAATGATCACTAACGATCATGAGGTTTCATACTGCCCCTTCTTCAGTCATTAATTTTCTTCGTTAAACATAAATTTTAAATGAGCATCAAGTCAGCATAGAACTCTTATTTCTCTTCTCTTATTTCATCCATCCATGTTTTCATACATGAAGTTTACATTTACCTCAGGGAGTAGGCTCATTTATATCACACATTTTGATTCTTTTCAGTTCTCCTTTTCCTCCACACCCAAACTCTTCCCTCTGAACAAAACCCATCCAGACACCTCTACAGAAGTTGATCCTGTGAATACAGCTCATGTATTTTTTTATTTTAAAGAGTGAAAGAAAAAAGTACATAGAATTTCAAAACAAGATGATAGGAAATTAACAGTTATTATGTTATATACTATTATATTCAAAGTAGTTATTTAGATTATAAAAATAGGCAAGCAAAGTTGATCAAACAACATAAGCACTAACTGTTCCTCTCAATGAGCTAATAGAAATTACTAGTACAATTATCTTAGCTATCTCATGTATACCACTTGTCTACACGAATTTTTAAATTGCTCTGGGCATGGTGGCACACACCTAAAATCTCAGCATTTGGGACACTGAGAAAGCCTAGTCACCACAGGTTTAAACCTGTTTGTACTACACCGTAAATATCTGTTCAGCCTGAAAAGCTTAGTGAAGTCTCTCTTGAACAAATAAAGATTAAAAACTAGCAATATATGCAAAGTGAAAAATCATAGAAGAGCTAATTACAACAGAAGTTAGGAGCACATGCAAGGAAAAACATTTAAAAGGGAAAGAATTATAGGGGCAATTTACATGACAATAGATCTTGATGTTCATGCAACTAAAATATACTAAGGGCTAAAAAGCAGCGAAAACTGGGAAAGTAGATAGAAACACTTAAACATTTTAGAAAACCTGTAATCTAGTGAACATATATAGTAAAATAGTACTTATTCTTGAGTGGGTAACCAGAAGACAGTGTTAATAAATGAGCAAAATGAATAAGAGAAGAAATGATGCCCTGCCTCCTTGACAATAAGCTGCCTGTGGAAAAAAGGTCTTCAACAGACTTTGATAACAGAGAGCCTGAAGGAGCCTTCCATAGCTCTTGCGATTCTCCTGACGGAGGCTATGCTTTCAAGCAGGCATCAGAGAGAGCCATGTTCTTTTTATGACCTGGCACCTGCCAGGCAGGTGTTGTGCTGTGGAGCTGTAACCCTGGTGAGAGTCATGTTCTTGTTAGAGAAAGGAATCACCTGCTGGGCATGCTGGTATACTCCTGCAGTCTCAGTGCCTCGGAGGCTAAGATGGGACTGTTAGGAGTTCAAGGCCACCCTTGGCTACCTGCCTATCCTGGTCTGCACAGTGAGGCTCTGCCTCAAATAAATAAATAAATAAATAAATAAATAAATAAATAAATCATCTCTGCCTTTGGTTAAAACACAGTCATTGTGATTGGCAGAGCTGCTGTTCAAATGCTGGAAGAGCCACTGGCAAGTAAGAGGATGAGCCTTAAAGCTAAACATCAAAGAATTCATGTAGATCAGTTGGAGCTCCTGGGCAAGAAAGGATGTGGTTACTATGGCAACACAGCTTGGCAGAGCTTTGGCTCCAAGTGCTGGAGGGAGGAGTACCATAAAGCCAGGCAAAAGCAGATTCAGGAAGATTGGGATCTGGGAGAGTGGCTTCAGCAGAAGGAGGAAGAGGCCTTTGTCAGCCCAGTCAGAATAGCGAAGAGGTCCAGTCACTCACATTTTCCAAGCTTGAAGAAAAGAAAACCAATGAGAAGCCACGTAAGGTTACCACCATGAAGAAATTGTTCGGTGTTTCCTCGGGGGTTGGAGAAGCCAGTTTGATACTTGTCCCACTGTAGACAGCTTAATTTTCTGTCTGTTGGCCTTTCAACAACTCTGCTCCAGGCAAATGGACCTACTTACTGCTTCTGGGAAGAAGTGGCAATTGGGGCTCTACTGAAATGTACCCATAGTGGATTTCCATCCATTGTGGCTTCTATCACCATGATACTACACAGCAAGCAGTAAGCAAGCCCCTCGGTCTGCGAGATACAGCCCTTCTACTCCTCAGCCCAAGGAAATTTTGTGTTTTTCAGAGAAAGCTCCTCATTCTTTATCATGGAAAGACCCATGATACACGTTTTCCTAAAAATTTGAGTCTCTATGACTTGAAATGAAAAAAAAATATATAGTCACAAATTTTATTTATATACATATATATAATTATCTATCTATCTATATCAATATATATCCTAGCCAAACTGAAAGGAAAGAAAATGAGAAATATTGGAAAAAATCATTAAGAATTCCAAAAATATATTCCTATCACACAATTCTCTTATTCCTTTTTACTCTTCTCAAAGCTTTCTGAACCAAGTTCAAAATATTCATTTTATAATCTTATGATATTTAACACATTTCAAAGAAACACCACTCTCTTTGCAATTTAGGATGCTTTTGGCATTAAAATGTTAAAAGGTCAGATTAACAGCACTCTTAAATATGAACCAGTCCTTCAGCTAAATAAAAAAAAAAATCAATATCCTTTGCAAGACGATTCTATACTAAAATTTGGAAGTTGGCTTTTCAAGCTTGTTTAATATGAAAAGAAAACATAAGCTTATAATCTTGATGAAAATACGTTTTTCATTATCTCCCTTTGATATTAAGATAATCCTACATCTTAGAACTTTCTTTTCATCTTGAATAGAGACCAGCTTTAAACTAATGGTGAGAGGAAGAGGAGAAGCTTTTCCTTGAGTAACAAGTCTGCAGATGTGAAATCAAAGCTACAACATAAGTTCCAACAATATCATACTGTTGAGTTTATGCCTCTTTTTCTCCCCCTATATCTTATGGACAGAAAAAAAAAAATACAACTAGGTGTTGCACATGGACAACCAATTAAGAAGCTTTTGTATGAAATCTCCTCTGAAAACCTGGCCAAAGGAATTTGAAATACATCTTTTGATGCTGTATCAGAGGACAGAGGAAATTCTACTTAAAAACTAAGCACATTGTTTGAAACCTTCACCCTGCTTAACTTTAACATTTTCTTTTCACGGTAACAGCCCAGAATTCCATCATGCAAACCTCTGATAATTTTGAGTTTAATCATTACGAAAATAATCACAAAAACGTATAGTCTGTGTTATCTAACTTTGTTAAGGAAAAATCTACATAAACCACTGAGTAGGAGGAATGTAAATATCCTGTACTCATAGGCAGGGTATTTACATGTAATGTAAAAGTGGGCATTTGCATTTTTCAACATCATCTTATTTCTACAATTCACTCTCAGTAATACAATTATGGTTTATATACAAAGTAATTGCTAACTGCTTCACCAAAACAATTTCATTAAATTTTCTGTGTCATTCCTTGCATACAAAGCCTATGCCTTCAGTGAAGTCTTCTAACTATATATTCTCTTTGGCAATAGGATAAAGGATATGTCCACAGTGGTTTCGTAGAGAATGTAATGAAGGTAACCATACAAATGTAAAGAAGAAAAACATAGACTGAGGAAACATTGGGAAGAGGGGGTGAAGTTTAAAAAAAGAAAGTAAATAAGGAAGCTTCTGAAAACCTACAACGTGGGTTTTACATCATGCTTCTGAAAGTAGGTTAAAATACATCCATTTCCATCAGAAATAGCCAATTATGTAAATCTGTACTCTTAACATAGCATGCTAACTGAGGCCATGAGAAGGAAGAAGCAGATGGAAAGGCCCTGGGGAGAACTGCTGTAAATAAAAACTTCTGAGGCAGAAAGATCCTTTCACAAAGGGGAAAATTCAAGCTTCTCCTTGAAACAAGTCTCTCTCTATGCACTTGGCTGTTTTTACAAGGAGTGCAAGACAAGTATGCACTAATGACTTAGGTCCATCAGGACACTGAGCTTCCAAAACTGTCCAGGTCTGCTGTTAATAATTTAGGAGGGTTGATGCATTTGGACAAAAAGATTGTTCCCTCTGCGGAGAGTCTGATTTGCACCAATGGCATTTATTTCTGAATTCAGAGATCGAATCCAGTGCCAGTAGTGGCTGTCCCGGATCTTTCTCATGGGACTTTCCATGCACCACAGTGGGAGCCCCCCAGATAAAGCTCCTTTGGGAATCAGCACGGTGAGCCAAGGCAGCCTGCAGCTGCACCACTGTTATGCAATGGGGGAGGCCGGGAGGTGCCTAAGATTTGCACCTTTTTTTTTTCCTCTCACCAATAGTTTTATTCTCAGTAATTTTTCCCCTTGCCTTCTCCTCGTCTTTTCCATTTTTAACTCTTTGACTTCTCTGATATGTCATTACCTGGTTGCACAGGTCTAATGTAAACAAAGGCAGGTAGGTATTCTTTTCTACTTTGTTCCCTGGTGGCTGAAACTATTAAAGTGTGACTTTGCCAGGCTAGATAAGAAAACATTCTATAAAGCTACAGCAAAGAAAAGTCTGGTCTTGGCACATGAATAGACAAGTTGGTGGAATATAGCAGAGGGAAATAAATCATAGTATGAACTGGAGTTTTATATAGTACTTTGGTGATATTTCAAGCGGTGAGATGATGCGGTTTATTTTGTAAGTGGAGTTTGAACAACTGGTTATGCATCTGGGAGAAAATTAAGTTGGATCTTTAATTCACACCAAATGCAGAAATAAATTCCAGATGGATTAAAGACATACATATAAAAGTTAAAACAATAAAAATCTTTCATAAATGCCATATGTGCAATCCTAGAGGCAGAGCAGACTGTTTTACCCATCCTAAGAATACAGTTACACAGAGAAAAGAGAACCACATTTAAGTACTTAAAATTTTTTAAAAATTGAAAAAAAACACATTGGCAGCAGTATTTATGACACATATCACAGCAGCATAGTTCATATCTCTATTACACAAAAAGCTTTTATAAATAAATAACAAAGAAGGAAAACAACCCACTAGATCTTGAGGTTGTAGCTCGAGTCATTTGAAAGCAGACTCTCAAAAAAGTATTAAATCTGTTGAAGCAACAATGAGATAATTTACATCCATTAGACTTTCAAAAATAAAAAGATATAATACCTATTTTTGGCAGAGATACACTAGAAACGTTTCACCATATTGCATGTGCAAATGTGAATTCTCAGAATGTATTTCAAAATGCAATCTGGCAAGATCTATAAAACTGAAAATATACATCATAGACCACACAGTTTCAGTCTTATGAATTTATCCTATAGAAATAATAGTGTCAATGAATAAAAAGTGTATAGGTGAAGAAATATGTCCATGGAAAAAAAACAGAAATCAAGTATTTATTAAAGGAGGGTGTCTTGAGACCATATTGCTGTGCCCATAAAATTTATTTGGTAGCATTAAAAGGAATGTGTTAGAGGATTTGAGTTAATTGTAAGGGATTTCTCCAGTGGGTAGTTTAGTAAAAATCAAACTTCGGAGAAGCTCATGTGCTATTCTACCCACTACTCCTTGAATGAGGGAAGAAATAACACTGTGTGTGGATGGTTACATGTCTTTCTTTTTCTTTTCTTTTCACAAATAACAGCTCTAATGATATAATTTACCCTTTCAAAGTGCATGATGCAGCATGCCATTTATTTCAAGATTCATTTCTCTCCTTTCATGGGAAAGTACTAGAGGAGGCCTGAGGCATCAGAAGGCTGGCCATCCCTGCTAAGGAAGGCACAAGAGGGCCAGAGAGATAGCTCAGTGGTGTAGAGCACCTGCTTAGGAAAATTTAGGCAGGTGTAAGGGACCGCGGTTCTATCCCTGGCATCACATGCCATGCCAGCCTTGTCCTCAGGGCTAGCTGAGCTGGCCCAATAAAATAAAAAAAAAAAATTAAAAAAGAAGAAGAAGGAAGGCATAGGGCATCAGGACTGCACCCCTGGAACATAAGCCCCAGTGCAAGACAAACACTGGAGTCCTGTGCTTACCAGTGCCAACTGCAAGCATTCTCAAAGGACACAAGTCAAATACAGCTGACCGGGAAGTGCCTGTTGCTTAACTTGAATGAAACTTCTTTTTCCTGATAATTCCATCACAGGAGCAAATGCGTTAAGAAAATGTGACCATGACTAAGAATCAGATGGCTGCTTCATTCTGAACAACTTCCTTGCCTTGTTGGCAGTCTCTCCTTTCTTCTAAATCTCAACTCCAGGGGATAGAAGGCCAGGCTGTGGCACATGGACAACCTGGGAGCAGGAGGGGACACCACTACCCTCCTCTAGAGCTGTGCTGTGCTGTAGGTCTGGCCTTTGGAGCATTCAGTATTGAAAATGCTTCAGCAAATACCACACTGGTGTTTTTACTTTTCCCTTTAATGGCTGTTTTATTGCCATTTCTCACCCCAAGGGTCAAGCGATGAGAAATATGATTTCATAGCAGAAGAGGTCTCGCATTTTACTGCTTTTTTAAAAGTAATGTTCATTATGCACATTTATTTGTAATAATGAAATTTCGCATGAGTGAAACATGTTACAGTTACCTAAAAACATCATTTTTCACTATTTACGATTAGAATACGCAAGGTCAGTATACTGCAACCAAGTTCTAGGAAAGTATTATAAATGATATAAATCTGGTGCTCAGTGCTTTTCAGATGTAAAATTACTTTCAAATTATCAACCATAAATAGGATGGGTCAGTAATAATTATAATAAGGCACTTTAACAATTACTCAAAAAGATTAACAGTACAAAAGTATAAAACAAAATTGTGTTTTACATATATTTTAGGGAAAGGTGTCCAGAGTCTCACTATAGATTACACTTGTAGTGATCTGCCTGTTTACAGCCTCCCAAGAGCTGGGATTACAGGTGCACACCACTATGCCCAGTCTCAACTGCAGTCTCAGCATGCCCTGGGGCAGGGCGGGCACCACAGGCCCAGCGATCAGACCCCCATCCTCTATGTCTGTTTGCAGGTGCTTTAATCCGTTGAGCTAACTGGCCAGCCCTAAAATATTAATATTAATCTTATTCTCAACTTTAGGCATGAGTAATCTATATTTGGGTTGTTACAAACTCTCATTTTTGCAATTCTGCCCAACCTGAAAAAGCAGCCCTAATGACTGCAGCCCTCCAGGTAAGCCAGAGGGGTTTGGGCAATGGGCACGCAGGACCTGCCACTTGTGGAAACTTGTTAACCAGGGCACAGGGCAACAGCTGTGAGCCTGGCACCTGATACTCATCTTCTAACACATGCTCGAGCAGAGCCTGACATCTGACACTGGTCATCTAGTGCAAGGTTGAGTGGGTTCTAGATGGGACGTCCTGGAGCTAATGTTTTAAAGGATGACATGGAAGACAAGGTGACTTTACAACTAGAGACAGACTCTTCTCCGCTGTGGGCCAGATCTCAAGACAAGAGTAAACAAAAGTAACCACATACTTCCTTAAGGGTGGGCACCAGGGATTGACATGCTAAATAAGTATCAATCACCATGAAAGAGCCTGGAAAGAGTCATCAACCCAAGCCCAACAGGAAGAGCCTGGATTTAATCTATTTTACCTAAGCAATGGTGCTTGTTGTCTCATTGGTTGACCACAGTTTTGTCCCACCTCATACCCACCTAAGCCAGTTCCCGTGTCTTCACCATCTTAGACCTGACTCGCCAAGTGGTTTTCCTCTATAAAAGTCCCGGAAGAGACAGCTTCTCGGGGGAACACCCGCTCAGGACCCTCCTCCTGTTTCTCCCTCTGACAGGAGCTTTCTTTCCCCTAGTAAGTCTATTCTGCTCATTTAAGAAAAAAAAAAAAAAAAAAAAAAAGATAAAAAAGACGACGGCCATTTCCTCCACCACTGCTGCTCTCTGCTTCGGTCGTGGCTTGGTCTGTGCGCAGGATGTATCTTTGTCCTTCATACGCTGTCTTTTTGAGCACTTTTGCTTCTCTTCCCTGGCCTATACTTCCTGTTAAATTTTCCCCAATTATTCTGCCCAGTTCTTGGATGGGGCAGTGTGGAGGGCGTCGCTGGTCCCTACAATGATGCCCGGTAGCAGCCCACACCACCAGAGGCTGCACAAAGCGGGGGAACAAAAGAGACTTGAAAAAAAGGTTTTTAATCCAAGATTTTATTCTACTTAGAGAGATTGTGAGTGGGTGGACTAAAAGCAAGCATGAAGCTTGACAGGACATTGAGTTAATTTTTTGCTTTCCTGTTGGTGCAGGGAGAAAAAAACTGGTCTGGGGTGGAGGACCTTCAAATTATACAGGGAAAACCGATCCCCAACCTGAAAAGTACCTGGGACGAGTTTGTGTTCTCTAAAACCAAAGAACGAATTTTAGGAGCAAACAGAGGTAATGAGCAGAACATATTTATTGAGAGAAAAAAACCTTCTGTCCGAGAGAGGGACAGGAGGAGTATTCCGAGTGGGTGTCCCCAGGAAGTTGTCTCTCTCAGGGACTTTTATAGAGGAGAAGACATGGCAACTGGCTAGTCGGTATGAGGTGGGACAAAACTGTGGTCAATCAATGAGATTACAAACACCATTGCTCAGGTAAAATTAACATCAGGACCCAATGGGAAGGTAAGTCACGTAGCAAGAGGTCAAGAACACCACCTATTGAGCTTAGGCTCATGACTCTTTCCAGGGTCTTTTAAGGTGACTGATATTTATTTAGCATATCAATCCCTGGCGCCCACCCTTAAGGAAGTATGTGGTTGCTTCTGTTTACTCTTGTCTTGAGATCTGGCCCATGGCAGAAGAGTGTCTGTCTCTAGTTGGAAAGTCACCTTGTCTCCCATATCATCCTTGAGGGCCTGGTCCTATCTAACTACCTATAGTATTTCTAGCTAATTCAGCTGCCCAAAACATGTGAAGTAACGTGATTGTCAAGGATGGGGCAGCAAAGTCACGGAAAGTTTTTCTGCAGTGCGCCCCTGCAGCACACTGGAGGGACGATGCTACTTGAGCTGTTCATGGCTGAGCTCTGTGGACCTCAAGAAAAGCTCTGCTTTGGGGCTCTGGCCTCTGGCTTGTTTTAGAGTTTGGGACTGAGGTTTCAAGATGCAGCTACAGGGCTTGCAGGAATCCTTCCAGCTGCTTGAGAATCAAGAAAATATAATGCTCAGTTCTACCATAATGCATATTCTTTTTTATCCACTCCCTGAGAGAAATAAAGATGCTGAGAAGGTAAATGCTAGGAATTTTTCTTAATAAGCTAATAGACTATAGCTTAAGCGACACGGGAATCAAAATGCCTCTCTTTGCTGTTCCCCCTCATCCCGGCCTGTTTCCATTTTACCTTGGTTAAGCTTTGTGTCTTGGCTAAAATAAGATTTTTCTTATTTTTTTTTTTTTTTTTTTTTCATTTCAAACCACAGTAATTCATACAGGAGTCAAACCCTTTAATTAAAGAATAATTTATGACAGAGCAGCTAGGCTTTAAACAAAATAGTTTTCAGGAAGGGAGGAAAAGCCAGGAGGTCAGAAAGCCTGAGGACAGACTGGCAGGCCTTCACCTCAGGACGGGCCTGCGGGGATTATTGCCTTATAGAAAGGGCCCATGCCCAGGCCAGAACAATGAAACTGGGCTCCCATTTGCTTGCTGAATGGGCTCCCACAAAGTCTGCAGCATCTGCAGAGCACTGTGATTCTGAGCTCTAAGCACACTGGCTCTGCGGGAAGGGCTTGTTTTGCATCAGTGGGAGATGTACTGAAATATAAGCGGCTCAGTTGCACCGGTGAAGAGAGGCCATGTGGCTTGCCAAAGTGATCCTTAAGCACATTGTGTGGTTCAATTGGAGACGGCAGGCCTCAACAACAGATCTCTAAGTGGTGCTTAGCAAGACCAGACCCAACCAGCACCATAAAAGAGGATGACTCATTAAGGACATTGTATGCACATGCTTGGCATCTCCCACTTCGAGCAGAAGGATAGCTCAGGAGGCCAACTGTACTCCTAGAGTATCTTGTCAGCTAATCAGATTCAAGGCCAAGGTTCCTGCCCCAGGCTGTGAATAGTCTAGAGCTGGCTTGCACCACTCACTGTGGGACCAGCAAGGCCAGATGGAAAGAGAGCTGCAGCAGGGATCTCCAGACCTACGTGGTGGATGTCACTAGAGGCACAGGCAGAGCCAGAGTGGTACAAACTCCAGAAGACTGTAAGATTCTTTGCGGAAAGTCAGATCAAACCTCTGAAAGATTGGAGGAGAGGGAAAGGGAAAGAGCATCGGGGATAGGTTTGGATCCCATCAAAGGATACACCTGTGGCCCTGTGAGACAGCACCCAGGGGTGGCTTCCCACATCTCTTCCAGGGCTGCTGAACAGAGGTGTTCATATCAGTATGCACAAGGTCTTCAGCTGGCACTGTTTGCAGGAAGGTGAACCATATGGATGCCAGACCCCATGGGCATACACAGTGTAATGAAAACGATGGTGAAGGCTAACCATTTGTTTTACACTTCTTAAGACATTAAAATGTTGCGAATGTACTGCTGACGTGTTTTGAAACTCTCATATTGTTATCCCTTATTAAAAATAATAAAAATAAAAATTAAAAAAAAGAGGTGGAGAGTAAAAGAGGAAAGAGAAGGGGATAAAAAAATAAATTAAGATGTGTTGTACACATATACCAACTCCACATAAGGAATATAAGCATTATGTACAAATATGTATTAATAAAAAATTTAAGAAAAAAAAGGCATTAAAACAGCAGTCCTCAACCTGTGGGTCGTGACCCCGGCGGGGGCCGAACGGCCAAAACACAGGGGTCACCTAAAGTCATTCTGAATCATAACTGTAGCAAAATTACAGTTTTGAAGTAGCCACCAAAATTATTTTTTGGTTTGGGGTCACAGCAACATGAGGAACTGTACTGTGAGGTCATGACATTAGAAAGGTTGAGAACCACTGGATTAAAAGAAACATTCCCCTTAATTTCTTCAAAATATTCCTCTCACTTAGAACACATTGATGCCACCATTTTCACCACATTCGAAGACAATTGTAGAAGTCCTTTTCCATGAGCATTTTACTTGCACTGCCATGGCTGCTTGAATGGTCTGAATCAGTGCAAATCCTTTACCCGTCGTGGTCTTGCAGATTTGGGAGAAGAGCAGAAGTTACTTGGTTCAGGTTCAGTGCATGAGGTGGGTAAGGGTGTACGACTTTGTTTTTCATTGTTCTGCGTTTTTCTTGAATGGGAGTCAGAACAGTGGTTGCCATATTTTTTATTATGTCCCATCAGGATGTGAAAGGCCTCTAGAAATGTATCCAAAAGGGGCAAAAAAAGGTGGGACAAGTGTGTCTGAAGCAAAGAAGAGGACTTGGATAGGGATTAGTGGCACTGTGTATTTTACTATATTTTTTCTTTAACGATTCACCCTAGATTTTGATTACACTCTGTTTTTTCAATGGACAGTGAAGATATACTTTTTAAAGCTTCTAATACCAGGAGGAAATATCATATCATGTCCTATAAGAAGATTGTAGGTCAAAGATGTAAATCATAAAACAAAAAATAAAATTAGATAATATTCAGAAAATTAATTAAATATTAATTAAAAATTAAATATTCCAAAATTAAAATTAAATCATGAGTCCAACTAAGAAGCCAGAATGTTGCATATCATATGTACAAATCCATGATCGATTCAGAGTACTCACATAGTATTTTAATAGGTTAATATATACAAAAATATCAACTAAGGGAACACTTTCATAATAGTAAAAAATTACTAAAAATGAAACATAGCATAAAGACTGGAATGGCAAATATATGTCCAGCACTTCTAACAGTTTGGGGATACCATATCGCACAGAGTTCTTATATGATGTGAATGTGGACAGTATCCAGGATGCTTACTGGTGGCCAGGTGTCACTTGTGGGACTGAGCTATTGCTATTTTCTTGATGTCCACCCTGTAGAACCAGACAGAATCATGACCCATAGGGTATAAGAGAAGTCAATTTGTAGAATATGCTGATGGAAATAGCTTGCTGCTATATACAAAGAATAATTAAAGGACTGATATGGTATACTTCTTTTTATATTGTGTTTAATTGTTTAATTGTTTGCCCTATTTGGTGGGTTCTTTCTATTCTTATTGTTGGAGTCATGGTCATTTTTTTTTTTTTTTTTTTTTTGAGACAGGGTCTTGTTATGCAGTTCAGGCTAACCTTGAGCTCACTTTTGTAGCCCAGGTTGGTCTCGAACTTGCACCCATCCGCCTACCTCAGCCTCCTGAATGCTGAGATTACAGGCATGCACCACCATGCCCAGCTCATCATGGTCATTCTGATCCCTCTCTAAAATATACTTTAGTAGTCTGTGTAGGGTTGGTTTTGTCATCATGAAATTCTTTAGCTGTTCTTTGTCATGGAAGTATTTCACTTCTCCATTATAATTGAAAGAGAGTTTTTCAGGGTATATTGGTCTGGGTTGGAATGTGTTTTCTTGCAGACCTGAAATACTTTGCTCCTTGCTCTTCTTGACATGATGGTTTGTAAAGAGAAATCTGACATTATTTTGATAGGTTTTCTTTTAAATGTGATCGGTTTCTTTTCTCTAGTGGCTTTTAGTATACTGGTCCTGTGCTAAATTTCTGGGATGTTGGTTAGTCTATGTCTGGGTGTGGTTTTAATTGGGAGCTATTTGGAGTTCTATATGTTTTGGTTCCCTGAATGTCAGATCATTTCCCCATGTTTAGGAAGCTCTCTGCTATTACTTCTGTCCATATTCTTTTTATATTACTTATATTGTCTCCTTTCTCATTGATGACTATTAGTCTTATGTTGTTCATTTTTGCATTGTCTTGCAGATGTTGAATTAAGTTTTCCTGCATTTAAGTTGTTCTTAAGAGGTCTTTTCTTACCTTCTCACTAGCTGCAAAGTTGTCTTTAAGGTCTGAAAGTCTATTTTCACTTTCATTCAAATGGTTTTGCCAGCTTGTGATTGAGTTTTTCATTTTCTATATTGCACTGTAAATCTGCTTCATGCATTCTAATTCTTTCCTATGTTGCTCATTCAAGGATTCCATCATTTTTCTATTCTCCTCTAATTTTTATCAGTGTCTTCTTTGGAAGCACTTAGTACTTCTTTCATCATAGTTATTATTCTTTTTTTAATTCAAAAATTATTTCTGATCTGATTTTCTCTATACCTTTCTGCAGTTGTTTCTTTACTTCAGACACTGTAATTTTTGAGATTTAAGGTGTGTGGTTTTTAATTTCTTCTATCCTATTGTTTCCTGCATTTGTTCTGGGTAGGCTTGGGGCCTGAGACTGCATTTTTCTCCTTCTCTTTGTCATTTTGTATAGCACTGTCTTCCGACCTTCGGTGTACAGCTTTGGTAGAGTTGTTAACTTAGTACCAGGTCCGAATGTACCAAGTTCAAGCTCATCCAGGTAGGTGTGGCTTGGATCTGGCTATTGTGCTCTACTTCCTCCTGCTGTAGCCCTTGGAGGTAAACCTGTTGTGCCACTCTGGCAAAATATTCTGCTCCTGGATGCATGGGTGAGCCTTGCCTCTAGCCTGTTTGTAGGGAGTTCAACCACAGGGTTCCACACCGGGCTTATCTGATGGGTGAGGTTCCACTTATATGCTGGACCTGAGTGTTTGGTCAAATGGGGATCCAGCAGGCCCCAGGCAGACTCACTCACATGCAGGACATGGGTTCTGGGTCAAATGAGTTTCCAACAGGCCTCGGGAGGCCCCAGTCACATGTAGGGCCTGGGCTCTGGGCCAAATGATCACATTTTATATGCATGGTACACCTGGGATCTATGAAGTTAGGGGGCCATTGGCATCAACAAAGTCTTCTCTGGGAGTTGAACTGGGCTGACACAGAGTGAACAAGCTCTTGCGAACTTGTAGAACAAGATAAAAATGTGGCTGAGATGGCAAGGCCAACTAGATATCAATAAAGTAGGGCCAGCAAGATAGCTCAGTGGTCTAGGTGCCTGCTTGGCAGTGCAGGGACTTAGGTTCAATCCCCAGCACCCCATGCCATGCTGGCCCTGCCTTGGGTGTACCAAGTGGACCACAGAGGCTGGGTGGTATGCTTGGAGTCCCAGCACTGGGAGTTTGAAAACAGGAGAATCACTACAAGTCCAAGCTGCAAAGCAAGACCATGTAACAAATACATTAAATAAATAAATAAATAAATAAATAAATAAATAAATAAATATCACAAAGTGCCTGGTAGTTCAACAAAGCCCACTTGCAGTATTTCCATTGTGGTTTATCAACAAAACATACTTTTCATTTCAAAATATGAGTTGAAAGAAGGTTTTGAGATACTCCAAGAATCACACTAAATTTAGCATTTCACATGTACTGCTTAATAGGGTTATCACCATATAGCATCTAATAAACTTTTCCCTAGATTAGGAAAATTAAGCCACTCCTTATTCTTTTCATTAATACCTCTTCAATGTCAATCGGAAAAGTAAAGTAAATGTAGAAAAGGCATGATCATTGTTTTCAGACTTTTAAAAAGATTCCAATCAAAGAATTAACGGATCTAGGAAAGCGTACCCTCCTAGACCTGCAATGATAGGCGCATGGCTCCAGCGGCAGATACTGTCTCAAGCGCTAGAGCCCCTTGCTGATGAACATGCCCCACTGAACTTGTAACCACTAATGTTCTAAATTGCACTTTTTAAAACTTGACAGGACTTGTTGGGCTGCTGAATTATGTCCTCCTCTGAATTTCTTCGTTCTGACAGGTTTGGCTTCGCTTAAAGGGATACTGTCCCTGCTGCACGGAGCTGAACAGCCGGAAGCTGAGCACTCCCCACCCCTTCAGCCACACTCGTTTTGATACCCGCAGGACGGGCAGCGAAGGCCAGTTTCACAGTCGAAATAGGTTTCTTTTACTGTGGTTTATCAAAGAAAGAAAAATGAAGTAAATTTGACTTAAACTGTTTCTTGTTTGTTTTGTTTTTGTTTTGTTTTGTTTTTCTTTTTGTGGCATGGGGGTTCAAACTCATGACGTTGCACTTGCCAGGCAGGCACTTGTGCCATGGAACTATCTCCCTAGCCCCTAAACTGTGTTTTGGTCTTGAGCTTTTGTCCCGTTCCTTCTCTCTCTCTCTTTCTCTCTCTCTCTCTCTCTCTCTCTCTCTCTCTCTCTCTCTCTCTCTCTCTGTGTGTGTAAGCCCAGATAAGATATCAACGCAAAAGCTGCAAACAAACCCAAATTCCTGGATCTTATTGTGGATGCTTACTGTCAGCTAAAAACTATATTCTGGGGCCGGTCGAGTCCAATGCTTTGTTAGTTTACAGAAATTCATGTATAGAATCCTTACTTCATTAAGGATTTTCTCCTAGGATAGGAGAGATTTTCTTTAAGATAAAGGATGATGTGGCCAGCATGTACTATGTTTGTCACTTATATGGGCATATCTCAGTCACCCACAAGTCCCATGGTGCATTTGAAATATGAAAATCACAGTAGCATTTTTTATATTAAGAAGACCCACAGTGTTTTTCATATATGGAAATCTCAGAAGCATTTTTTATTACTATTAAGACCACAGCTTTGGGAGGGAAAATTTGAATTAAAAAAAAAATAGAAGCAAAATACAAGGCCAAAAATGATATAAGGCACTACAAGTCAAAATTTTTCTTAATGGTAGATTAACATAGTGATCATTTCAGTGTTAGATACTAGTCTTTAATGTAGAGCTTCATATTTTAACCTATTTATCACTGTAGGACATTCTTATAACACAAGGAAAGTGACATTCTTTGCTTGTATCTATTCCAATGGCTTTCATTTGCAAATCAACATGTAGCAAATTTTTGTGACCCTTCCATTGTGTTACAACTTCTGAAGTTCTTTACCTGGAGTGTACTGTGATTAGGGAAAAATCTCTTTTACTTGTTAACTTTTAACAAAAAGTTACAGTTTCTTTCAATTATGCATAAAGGAAGAGAAACTATTAGTTTTAGTGATACTTGTGACTTTCTCAATAGTATAAAATACACATTTTTATACTGTACATACAGATGAATTACTTATTTCATCACTATGTTGAAATCCAGTGGCTTTTGTAAGAACTCACTGGTAGATATTTCTCAGCGTATGTAGAGAGAAGCAAATTTGCTACTATACTATGAATTTTAAAATATTTTGGTAACTGGGTGTTGAAAAGTCCTTTGTATTTTATTTTGTGCATTTAAATTTTTTCCTGCAAATTAAAATAAATCTGCCTTGAGAAGAACTTAAGGCAATGCTAGGCTGAGGAAGACGAGTGGTCCACACACAGAGATTTCATAACACACACATGCCAATATGGGGCTGGCACAGGCCAGGTCAAATATATCATGAAGGAGCTAAGGGGTCAGA
The DNA here is from genome assembly GCA_004027025.1 of Myocastor coypus. Classification (NCBI taxonomy): domain Eukaryota; kingdom Metazoa; phylum Chordata; class Mammalia; order Rodentia; family Myocastoridae; genus Myocastor; species Myocastor coypus. The sequence continues at coordinate 41,099 of PVJA010000725.1, forward strand.
GAAAAAAGTGTGCTTAGTGAGCTATGCTGGCCATATATGGTGGAAGATGCAGGGATATGCGCGAAGTGCTTGCCATTCCCAACTGTAGCACTTGGGGGCTGTATTCACATACCTGCAGGAGGCGCATAATCATATCCCATTGGAAAATGCTGACTCTGGGTTGGAGTGATAGCTCAGTGGTCCTGGCAAGCACAAGGATCTAGGTTCAGCCCTTGGCACCACATCCCATGCTGCACTGGAACCCAGAGCTCACCATGCTGGCTACCAAAACTGGATGTGGTGGTGTAATCCCAGTGCTGGGGAGGCTGAGACAGGAGGACCACTATGAGCCTGAGCTACGTAGTGAGACCCTGTACCAAATAAAGAAAGAAGATTATTAATAAATAAATTACTGATTTTTTTGGCTCTGCTGTTTAGTGCCTGTCATTCTACAGGCAAGCTTACACAGCCAATTCCACTGTAAGGATAATTTCAAAACTCTGCAGTGTATTTCTCTAGTATGAGACCAATCTGGAATGACAAATAATAATATTTTTCCATAGCAATGTTAAAACTAGGCTTTTTGTTGTTGCTTTTTCTTAAACCAATTTCTACCTAAGGCCTAATACTGAGAAAGCATTATTTTTGGATCAGCTACTTTTAATACTATCTCCTACATCTGTGGCTTTGTACTGTCATTAGTCATAATTTTCATAACAATTTCAAATACAAAGCTTTCTCGTGCTGCTAACTTACAAATCCCTGCAGTGAAGTCACTTATGAATGGGCTCCCCCAGCAGCACACAGCATTCCCAGTGGGTGGCTGGGAAAAGGCCAAATTGTACACGGAGAGCATTTTGCTAGATTTCCTGACTGGGCAGAGGCTGAGTCATTTTTTTGCTCATTAAAGAAAGTTGGACATTTGCAAGTATAATGTGTAGAAAACTCAAAGGACAGCATAGGGAGTGGCTCATGTTAAAAGGGACTGTAGGGAGTTTAGAGGACGGTCATAAGATACAGGAGATGGGAGGAGAATTTACAGAATTTGCAACAGTAACTTTCTTCATTCTATTTCTCAGGCATGTTGGCACATACCTGTAATCATGCACTTCATGGACTGAGGCAGGAGATTTACCACAAGCTAGAAGCTAGTCTGGGCTAGTTTGCCAGTTTAAGGCTAGCCCGAACTACATTGTACAGCCTGTGCCAAAAAAAGTGAAAAGTAGGGGGCTAGCGAGATAATTCAGCTGTCTAAAGCGCCTGCTTAGGCAAGCTTAGGCAGCCGCAGGGACCGCAGTTTTATCCCTGGCACCACATGCTGGGCCAGCCCCACCCCCAGCACAGGCTGAGCTGACCATAATAGAAAGAAAAAGAAAGAAAGAAAGAAAGGAAGGAAGGAAGGAAGAAAGAAAGAAAGAAGAAAAGAAGAAAGGAAGAAAAAAGAAAGAAAGAAAGAAAGAAAGTTTTTTTTTTTCTTTTTAAAAAAGCAAAAAAATATGGCTGGGAAAATAGCGCAGTGGTCTAAGCACCTGCCTAGAAAGCACAAGGACCTGGGTTTGATACCCAGTACCTCATCCCATGCTGGCCTCAGAACCTCAGTTATGCCATGCTGGCCACCAAAACTGGGCATGGTGGTATGTTTATAATCCCAGCACTGGGGAGGCTGAGACAGGAAGATCACTACAAGTTCAAGCTGCATAACAAAACCTTGTACCAAATAAATGAAGCAAGAACAATAACCAAGCCAGGTATGGAAATGCATACCTGTAATCCTAGCACTCTGAGAGGCTGAAGCAGGAAGACAACAAGTTTGAGCCCAGATGAGACAACTTAATCCCTGTCCCTGTCTTTAGTTCCTGTGGGTGGCTGTCTCAATATAAAACATAAAAAATGACTAGAGGTACGGCTCAGTGAAGAGCCCGGGTTCAATTCCCAGTAGCACCCAAATCCCCCATATCACCAAAACAAAACAAAAACCAACCACAAAAATAAACAACAGCCGGATGTGGTGGCTCACGCCTGTAATCCCAGCACTCGGGAGGCTAAGGCAGGAGGATTGGTGCGAGTTCGAGACCAGCCTGGGCTACAAAAGTGAGCTCAAGGCCAGCCTGAACTGCATAGCAAGACCCTGTCTCAAAAAGACAAAAAAAAAAAAAAAAAAAAAAAAAAAAAAAAAAAAAAAAAAAAAAAAAAAAAAAAAAAAAAAAAAACAGCCTGAAAACAGACCAAGATACTGGATGCATTTTTTTTTTTTTAAGTCTTTGTGTCTTACTAATACACAACTGCAGCACCTAATGCTTGCGCTCCTTGTAGGAAGTCTATACTGTACAGAACACATCTTCATTTTTTTTTTCTCCTCTTCCCTGCCTCTCCCTCCATCTCTCAGTTCTCCCCACTTGTGAAAGAGCTGTCCCCTACTTCCTATTATATGCCTTTTCTTTGTTTTCATTTATAGCTTGGGTTTTCCATATACAGCAAACCATGCAATAGTTAAGTTTGTACATCTTATTTATCTCATTTAACATTAAGGTCTCAAGGTGTATCCATTTCCTTTCCTCCATGTTGCAGTTAGCATTTGTGAATTAAAAATGTTTCTTGTTTCCCTTTGGTTTCTTAAGTAACTCATGGGTTACTTAGAAGTATGCTTTTTACATGAAAAAAAAATTAGGTGTGTTACATATCTTTTTATCATTAATTTATGATTTAATTATTTTGTGGTGAAAATACCTTTCTTTTTTTTTTTAAATGTATTTGGTACAGGCTCTTACTGTGCAGCTTGGACTTGTAGTGATCCCCCTCCTTTCAGGCTCCCCAGAGCTGGGATTTCAGGTCTTGGCTCAGCGCACCCAGGGGTGGGACCAGTGTGGCATATAGTGCTGGGGATCGAATATGGTGAAAATATCTTTTAATCAACAGGAATACATTTCACTTCGCTGAGATTTTTCATGGCACAAAACATGGTCTCTGTCCTTCCATGTGTGGGTGACACTGCAAAGGTGATCTTAGTAATGTCAAGCATGGCGTTTGATATTTATTAGCTTGGCAGTGTTAAGTCTTCCATATCCTTATTTTCTGTATTCTCTTTCTATCACTTAGCAAGTGGAGAAAATGGAAATCTCTATCCATGGTTCTGTTTAATCCTTGCAGTTCTGTTTTTGTCCACTTTTGCTTTGCATTTTAAAAGTGTCCTAAAAAGTTCATTAAACAGGGCTGGGGAGAGAGTTCAATGCAGAAAGCACCTCCTGGCAAGCATATGGTTCCAAGTTTGATCACGAGTACAAAAAAACAACAAAAAAAAAGTTCATTAAATACTGTAGACTTTTGTCTTCTTGATTGATAAAATTCTTAATCAGTGTAAAGAATTTTATTATTCCTTCTAATAACCCTTTCTCTGAGTTCTATGTCTAATATTACTGGAGCCATTCTAGCTCTCTTTTCATTAGTATTACCCTCAGATGTATTTACCCAAAGAATACAATAAGGCTCATTTTCAGGGAATGCCATATGTGTGTGTGTGTGTGTGTGTGTGTGTGTGTGTGTGTGTATTTCATTTTAATGAGAAAAAATAGCAATGAAGCAATTTCAACACAAGTTAGTAGGATGGTTACAATAATTAATTCCATGCATATTGCTGTTTTCATAGTAGTTATTCAGAGGACAAGATACAGACCTAAACAATATTAGTGCAAACTTTTATTCTTAATGAACTAAGACAAAGTAGGTGTATATCCATACTCTTGTGTATAAATAAATATGTATATGTATATATATATACTTTTTTCTTTTTAAAGTTTCTAGTACTAGGAGAAACTATCATATCATGTCTTATCAGTAGATTGTAAGTCAAAGATATAGTATGAATCATAAAACAAAAAGCATAATTAAACACATATTCAGGAAATTAATTAAAGTTTAATTAATTAAATATTAAATTAAATAATTTGAAACAATATTCCAAAATTCAATCAAATCATGAGTCCAACTTAGAGGCCCAAATGTTGTATATCATATGTATGAGTCTATAATCAATTCAGAGTACTCACATAGTATTTGAATAAGTGAATACATACAAAGATCAACTAAGAAAGTTTCCATGGTAGTAAAGAATTACTAAGAATAAAGCACAACCTAAATACTGGAATGGCAAAAACTTCTAACAGTTTGAGGATAGGATATTGCACACAGTTCTAGTATCTCATGGACGTGGACAGCATCCATAACACTCACTGGTGGCTTGAAATGTCTTTTCTAGAATCATGCTAAAACTTCTTTCCAGGTAGGTCTTATTTTAAAGGAAACATGGGTTTTACTTAGATGATCTTATAAGCCCCTTATGTCTCTGCTCTTATTTTTGTACTAGTAGCTAGTTATTTTGTCAGACATCTAACTAATAGAAAGAATATTTGCTGTGATAATTAGTCTCTTTGGAACTCTTTAATCCATCAGAAATGCATATGTATGTGAATCAAAATAAGTTAAAAAAATAATTATAACCTGGTTTTAAAAACTGCAATCTTAGCCGGGTGTGGTGGCACACGCCTGTAATCCCAGCACTCGGGAGGCTGAGGCAGGAGGATCGGTGCGAGTTTGAGACCAGCCTGGGCTACAAAAGTGAGCTCAAGGCCAGCCTGAGCTGCATAGTGAGACCCTGTCTCAAAAAGACAAAAATAAATAAATAAATAAATAAATAAATAAATAAATAAATAAATAAATAAAAATAAAAAAAATAAAAACTGCAACCTTTCTTTCTTTCTTTCTTTCTTTCTTTCTTTCTTTCTTTCCTTCCTTCCTTCCTTCCTTCCTTTCTTTTGTCTTTTCAAGACAGGGTCTCACTATGCAGTTCAGACTGGCCTTGAGCTCACTTTTGTAGCCCAGGCTGATCTCAAACTTGCACTGATCCTCCTGCCTCAGCCTCCCAAGTGCTAGGGTTACAAGCATGTGCCACCATGCCCAGCTACAGTGTATTCTTAACATATGATTCCCTTACAATTAATGGAAACAATGCACATAATAACTGGAAAATAAATATGAGTTATGGTCAAACAATCCAGAAAATAAAAATAAAAATGTTCCACCTGTGAAAATCTGTTTATAAAACCATGGGATACAAATCATAATCACCAGTTGAACTTGTCAAAATGCTAAAGACATTTTGTCACCACAGAAGAACACTGGGAAAGTTTTCAATTAGCAAAAAATCACATCTCAATAAACCTCATTGGCTATGATGCCAACACTGTGCAAAGCTATGAAGATTTTTTTTTGTGGGGGGACCAACGATTGAACTCAGGACCTTACACTTGCCAGGCAGGCACTTGTGCTCCTGAGGTGTCTCCCCAGCCGCTGTGGAGAACTTCTTAAAAATAATACTTCCTATGTTTAAGAGTAAGAAAAGCAAGAGCTCTCACACATTGTTGGTGAGGCAATAAATTGGAAGAAGAATCTAAAAAATTTCAAAAGATGTACTCATTTTATCACAGTAATAAAAATTTAACCTCCTGCACATATACTGTAGTAAATTTGCTAGGTCAAAAAAAAAATAGAAAAATAAAATTTACAGAATATTCTATTTTCAGAGGAATGTATCTTTATTCATATGAAAATACTTAAAGAGATTACACTGAAATCTGGATATGGATAGTATTATGGGATAACTTATAATTTTCTTTTTTTCTATTTACATATGCCATTTTTAAAAACCACTTGATATCTTTAAAAATTATAGATATATTTTGGAACATTTGAAATACATTTAATGTGGATATATCTAAAAGTACTATGTTTTGTTATATAAGTCTTGCTTTAACTTGCCCTTAACCAACTAGTAGAAAAGATTAACCATGAGGCATAAAAAGTAAAGCCAGATTAGTATGCTGAGCTATAAAAGGCTCAACTCAGCAGCTTCCAACATTGTCAGTTCTGCTGATAACCCACTACTGTTTTGGAATATTGGACTATACATACAACTACTTAGTTCAGTGAGAAGAAATATTTATACCAATAGTATTTAGAATATTTATGCCTGCATCTTGTACTCTGAACAACTACTATGAAGACAACGATAAGCATTGTATTGATTATTGTGGCCGTCCTATTGACGTGTTTTTGAAACTGTCTCATTGCTTTTTTTTTTTTTTTTTTTTTTGGCAGAACCAGGGTTTGAACTCAGGACCTTGCACTTGCCAGGCAGGCACTTGTGCCACAGAGCTATCTCCCTGGCCCCTGCTATTTCTTTCTTATTGAAATTAATAAAATATAAAAGAAAACTTTCCAAGCTACGTTGAGGAAAAAGCAAATAAAACATTCTTTGGCTTTTACAGTTGAAAAAAATTCCTATAAAGAAAATTATAACAGTGTTTACTGAATATCCCTCAACAATAACATTTAGGATATCAATTTTTTCATATGTTTGTTTTCTGCACAAAAACTGAATATGTTTATTTATTTTTATAGTAAAAAATAAGAAATGAACAGTTTAGTCAAATATTACTGGAAAGTATATGTTCATAAACACACAAGTCAGTAAGTCAGAGCAACCTAATTTGCAGGAAATATCGAACCTGAAGTTATTCAACTATGAAGTTTTTAAATTAAAAAGAAACAGCTAGATCTGAGTCATAGAGGACAAAATATGGGTGGAAAGTGTGTGAACAGAAAAGACCTTGATGACCCAGAGCAGATCTTGAGCAATGGTGGAGTGGACTGATTCTTTGATGGCTTCAATTGGTTCTGGTGAGTTGAGAATATGTAGAATACTGAATGAAAGTTTTCAAGTGGGAGATCTGTCTCTCTTGGGAGTTAGGGAGAGAACTCTTTCCTTGCTTTTCCTGATAACCCTTAGGCTTTCCTAGGTGTCTAGAGCAGAACAAATTCAGTCTTTCGGGTGCCAGGAGTAATCAACTTTTCCCTGTAGCATCTTTTCTTGGTGGAATTTGAGGGGCCAATTTCTGGCTATTTTCTAACCAACCAACGAAACCCATCAAATTCTCTGGTGGCTTACTGGTGAAAAAGGCTTGCAGTCACTCTCACACAACACATGCTTGGTTTTAGAAACCACTTAGAACTTGATAACATTCTGACTGAAAGAGTCAATTTGTTGCTTCGTGCACTTTGCCCCAACATGTAATGAAATGTGGCTAAGAAAGAAATGGCTTATCTAACTAGGAGATGAATGAAAATTATTTTGTCATGTGGTGACTTGAAAGCTGTTTTAAATTGAGAGTGTATTTTACAGAGCAGTGGTTAAGAAAAGTTCTACATACACAATAGACCTTTATCTTCTTCCACTAGATTGGTAGTCCTCAAAGTGTGTTTTTTAGACCAACAACACTGTTGAAATAAAAAGTCATGAGTTTCAGTCTACTACTAAGTTTGAAACTTGGGACCTGGAGTACAGCAACCAGTGATTTATATCCTCTGGAGAATTCTAGCGGATACTGAATTTTGCGGAGCAGTGCTCCCTGCGAACTTAGGTGTACATCCTCAGAGATCTACTTACAAGACAAAATGATACCTGATATCTGCACAAGAAACATTTTTCTTTGTGAATTTGTGAAGATATAGGAGCATTTTTTTCTTATTATTCCTGAAAGACAAGAATTCTAACATTTCTACATTGTTTTCATGAATAAACAACACAGTAGCACTTCAGAGGCAAAAGCTAGGTGAAATCGTGTACCTAGTTAGCCAAGAATCTGATGAAATCTGCAAAATTCTATTTAAAGAATCCTGAACTGATTAGTAGTCCATTACCTCTTAGCACATACTGTCCCTGTATACTCACTCTGTGATATGTACCAATACCAGATTCCAGAAGCTCTATGCCCTTTGGTAGAAAGAAGTGAAATTTAAAAATAGACCTACAGCTATTCTTTTTTTTTTTTTTTGTAGTACAGGGTCTACAGTTTCACTGCATTTTATGTTTTGTCACGAAGCAATAGAAATCGTGTATTGTGCAGAAATAGAACATCCACTGTACAAATGCTTCAGATACAATGACCATAGCATTCATTGTTTGATCAGAGACACCAAAGTCTGAGATTTCATATTCTCTTAAGACAAATGTTCAACTGATAAGAACCAATACTACACTTATCTTAGTCAAAAGACCAAGAAGCAATGACAGTTAAGAACATAAGTTTATAGACTAGAAATTAGAGAAAAAGAAGGGCTGCAAGGATAGCCGATATTTTGGCCCTAGCTCTTCAAGGTCAGTGAGAACACAGGACATAAGAGAACCTATGCTGTAACATCCTATAACTCAGTGGTATCCCAAATTTTCTGTTCAACGATATGTTGGGGCCACAGAGGAATGGGACTGATGATGTATAGTGTGCCTAAGGAGAATCATGGAGAGAGAAAACATTTTCTTGGGCTTTCACAGAGAGCAAACTGGTCAAGCAATCGTCATGACTCATACAGATGGCTGACACTGACAAAGCACTGTGCGTGGTTTTCTAGGTAAATCCTGAGGAGATTTGACTGACCTTGGGAGATAGCAAAGTTACATGTTTTGTTATGCAGGTCTTACTTTAGCTTACCATGAGGCATAAAACATAGAGCTAGTTCAGTATGTTGCACTGTAAAAGGCTTAAATCAACAGTTTCTGACATTGCCAGTTCTGCCAATAACCCACTGCAATTATGTAATATTGGGCTATATATACAACTACTTTTCTTAGTTCAAGGAGAACAAATTTTTGTACCAATAATGATTAGAAAAATTATAATGTCTGCATCCTGTGCTCTGAATACTATAAGAACAACAATATACATTGTTTCAATTACTGGGAATGCACTCCTAATGTGTTTTGAAACTGTCACATTGTTATTTCTTTCTTTTTTTTTTTTTTTTGTCTTTTTGAGACAGGATCTTGCTATGCAGTTGAGGCTGGCCTTGAGCTCACTTTTGTAGCCCAGGCTGGTCTCGAACTTGCACCAATCCTCCTGCCTCATCCTGCCGAGTGCTGGGATTACAGGCGTGAGCCACCACACCCGGCTGTTATTTCTTATTAAAAGCAATAAAATAAATAAATAAATGAAAAGGTGAATGTTGAGTAATGACTTGGGTCATCATAGCAACAAATAAAATGTTCAAAATTAAATTGTGGGTATATGGCATGTTTTCATTTAACTCTGGTGAAATCTCTGGGACAATTTTAAAAGCAAAGACATGCTTGATGTACTTTATATCCTAATGGATAATTCCAATCTGGAATCAAGATGTGAGAGTGATGCTAACTTTGTATTCATCACCATCCATGTCCTTTCTTAGCAGCCTGGCTCAGTGGGTTCTATTACATCTGTTGGCTATTTATGCCATAAGTAGAGCCTAAGTAGAATTTTTACTGAAAGCATTCAGCATAGTTTTCCAGCGGTCTCAACTAGCACTTTAAAATCAGTTTCTAAGTGCTTTGTAAAATTAAATTGCTTCCTTGGGCTTTCACGCTCTGTTCATTGCAGTATGCAGGGAAGGTACAGGAAGAAGGAATGTTTGCCAAGGTTCTGTTGATTGAGGAATTTTGCCTTCCATTAAGCCTAGTTGCACTGGAAAAACATTATACTAGGGCACTTGCACTGACTCACTCTATCTGATTGTCTATTACGCCACCCACATAACCAAAGTGTTATGTTGTTTTCTAAGAGGAACATGAGTTCTGATAATTAGATCATCAGACTTGAAGTTTTAATATTACTTAATAAATTTTTCTCAGTTGTAACACAATACCTCAATTTATAATCATAAATAGAAAATGTAAAATATTGATGGAGTTTGCCTCCTACATGTAGCTTTTGAAGTGAAGTCAACCTTGACCATAAATCTGCAAAGGAATAAGGTTGGACACTAGGGAAGGAATGAGCTCCCTAGCACTTGGAGCTATGCCATACGTGGAGAATCAATAACAGAGAAAAGTTGAATTTCCTTATGGAATCTCTGTATCCAAAGAATCAAAGGGTTAAATCTTGTCTCAGAAGCCCCAGATCACCAATTATTAAAAGTTTCTCATTCAGAGATGCCTTGTGCTTTAACAGTTTCCATAAACTTAGACATGCTGAAGGTCAAGGTTTGTAAAAGGGCTTCCCTGAATTGCTCATCAGTCCATACAGCATGCTCTATGTATGTTCGCATACACATCTGATCCACTGATATCATCTCTCCATGTTTTGTAAACAAAAGCAAACCACCACGTGCATTCATCTGCAAGCCAACTACTTTTTTAATAAGCAAAACTTTTAAAATAAAAAATGCCATTATAGTAGTGGGTTATCAGCAGAACTGGCATTGTCTGAAGCTGTTGACTTGAAACTTTTACAGCTCAACATACTTACCTGATTTTACTTTTTATGCCTCATGGTTAAATTTTTCTGCTGGATGGTTAAGGCCAAGTTGAAGCAAGACCTACATAACAAAACATGTAACTTTTGTATCTGAATATTGAGCTGTGTATACAACTACTTTCTCTTAGCTCAATGAGAAGAAATATTTGAACCAACAGTGTTTGAAAAAGTTACATCTGCATCTTGTACTCTGAACAACTACTATGAAGATAACAATATGCACTGTATTAATTATTGTGGCTGTCCTACTAACATGTTTTGAAACTGTCTCATTGTTATTTCTTATAAAATTATACAAAAATAAAATAAAATAAAAAGTGCCATAGTCCTTTGAGGCAGGCTTTTCCCAATTACAGTTATATTCATCATACTTTCAACTAAGAAAGCTGACCTTGAGCATTAGTGAGAAGCAAGCTCTATAAGCATTTTAATCTATTTGACCAAATAGAAAGGACTGGCCCAGAAGATCATTTGCCAAAACTGACTTTTTCCTCAGTACCCACTTCCTGCACTAAGCAAAACAGATACAGATTTGGAACATCTGTCCAGGTGACCAAAATAGAAGCTTGAAAACTGAGTAAATGGGGGCAGACAATGAGAGGCCCATTATAGCAGATGGGCCCAACTTTTTGTTTCCTTGGTCCCCTCTGTGCCCTGGGCTAGGTGGATTCAAATCATTGTCTCCCTACATGTAGGTCAGCCCACGGCTTTCCTGGTGGGATCCAGGATTCCTTCCTGGAACTGTGGCTCTTCCTAGCCCACAGCGGGGCACCAATCAGTGGTGGGAATTCCCTTAAACTCACAGTGCATGGGTCTTTTCTGTATATCTCCAGTGGAAAACTCAAAGAGTTCAAGCTCAGGTTTCTTTGAGATAAAATACGAAATGATAATTAAGCATTTTCATTTATTTCACAATATCAGTGTAACAATTTCAAAGTTATCAAAACAGATTTCATGCAGGAAAACAAAGCCATGTTGAATAACCCTTCTATGTCTCTCATCAATGAGGTATTAGCTGTCTATACTTAAATATATTTATGTTCTATTTTTATTTATTTCTTTTTTTGCATTTTAGGGCAGGGTCTACAGGGTCTCACCACATAAACTGGACTCACAGCAATTCTCATGTTTTCAGCCTCCCAAAGTGCTGGGAGAACAGATGCGCACTACCACCCTCAGTCCCTGTGTCCTATTTTTAAACAGTGGTTTATTTCCCAAAGATTTGGATTTCTACACTGAGATTCCTTAAGGGAAAAGACCATGTCTAATTCGCTGTTTTGACCTGAGAAACTTCCACAGTGGCTGCCAAAGTCACACAATAAATATTAAGATAATAAAGTATTGTAGGATGTTTGTGTGAACATGTTTTAAGGTCAATTTAGTGTTATAAAACCTACTCCTTA
>PVJA010000725.1:52917-153275 GCA_004027025.1 Myocastor coypus
AGAGAGAGAGAGAGAGAGAGAGAGAGAGAGAGAGAGAGAGAGAGAGAGAGAGAGAGAGAGAGAGAGAGAGAGAGAGAGAGAGAGAGAGAGAGAGAGAGAGAGAGAGAGAGAGAGAGACGATTCTGCAGATCAGGGCTGGCCAAATAGCTCAGTGGATTAAAGGGCCTGCAAGCAGGCATAGGGGCCAGGGTTCAATACCCAGGCCTGCGGTGTTTGAGACTGGATGTGGTGGCATACACCTGTAATCCTAGCTCTTGAAAAGCTATAAACAAATGAATCACTATAAGGCTGGTCTAGCAGTGAGACCCTGAAAACCCTATAGACCTTTCTCCAAACCCCCAAAAAAGACTCTATAGATCTTGTCATTCCTAACACATTACTAGCAGGTTTAAGTGATAGGAAAAGGCTTCTCTCCCAGGACAGTAGACTCAAACCAAGCAGTAGCTCTTGCCCACAGCTGTGTGGGTTGAAGCACTTGTGCTGCTACAGAGGAAGTTGTACAACCTGGTGGAGGCGAGACTTGTTGTTTCCCAGAGAATAGTCCTTTTGAAGCAATTTACCATGTTCTTTCCTAATCAGTTTACAGAGCCATTATTGTTGGCATACAAATGCCATTATTATTTTGGCACCCCTGAAAGTCTTGTCTCATTGAAAGCTTGGCTCTTAGTGGCTAAGCTTCAGGGAAGTGATTGGATCCCAAGTGTTCTAACTGCATCATTTGATGTAATTGATGATAGTTTGATGGCATTATTGGGAGGTGATGGAAACTGAAAGTGGGCCTAGTTGAAGGGAACTGATGCTGGTGCAATGACCTTACAGACCTTACAGCCCCTTCCTAGCTGCCACGACCAGAGCTGTTGGCTCCACTAGGTCCTTTCTGCCATCATGTTCTGCTTCACTTCTGGCCCAGAAGCAGCAACCAAGTAGCCATGGACTCAAATTTCTGAAACAAGTGAACCCAAATAAAATCTTCCTCCCTTAAGCTATTTTTTTCAGGTATATCGTCATTGCAACCCAAAGCTGCAGCCAATGAAGATCAATTGCTAAAGGGAAAATAAAGATATCAGAAAACCACAGACTAACAGTTAATTATGTCCATATAGTTTATCAACAAACATGGCTGGCTTTAATGGAGAGATTATGAATATTCAGGAAAGACTCTTTAAAGAGAATGTTCTCAGTAGGGACATTATGTCTAAAGGACAGAAAATCTGATACCTTATTGACCTGGACCCAAGTATCCCAAGAAGAAAGTGTGGTCCAGACAGATATCTAATACAGGTGGAGAAAGAAACACCATCCACAAAGCACAGGAGGATTTTTCCAGCACTGGCCACCACCTGCAAATTCTCTCAGGCTTTCACAGAGAGCAAACTGGTCAAGCAATGGCCATGGCTTGTCCAGATGGCTGACACTGACAACAGTTCTACAAATCACTGTACATGGCTTCAAAGTAAACCCTGAGGGGATTTGACTGACCTTAGGAGATACCAAAGTTACATGTTTTGTTATACAGGTCTTGCTTTAACTTATCTTTAACCACCAAGCAGAAAAGTTTAACCACGAGGCATAAAATGTAAAGCCAGATTAGTATGCTGAGCTGTAAAAAGCTTAAATCAACAGCTTCCATCATTGCCAGTTCTGCCAAGAACACACTGTGATTATAGAACATTGGACTATGTATACAACTACTTTCTCTTGGTTCAATAAGAAGAAATTTTTGTATTAATAATGATTAGAAAAATCATGTCCACATCCTGTGCTTTGAATAACTGCTATGAGGACAATATGTATTGTATCAATTAATGGGAATGTACCACTAACGTGTTTTGAAACTATTGCATTGTTATTTCTTATTAAAAGTAATAAAAAGCATATCTTTTTAACTGCCTATATTGCCTGTCATATATCCAGTATGCAAATGTATGAGATGGATGAAGGAGATGAACAATGAAAGTTAATCATGAATAATGAGCCAGGGTGGTAGGGAGCTAAGGCTAAGAAACAGGGGCTTAAGAAACTCCAGTCACCTGCAAATTCATCGAAAGACACTATCATTCCAAGAAAGCCAACACAGTGAAGGCCAGGGCAATTCAGGGTGGCCCACCCTGGGCCAGCATTGAGGATGTGATATTGCTTCTCAGTACTGGTGAGTTGAGGACTTTGCTGACCTATGAAAAGTATTCCAGATTAAAAGGTGATACATGTGTGTAATGTGTCAGTGTACATATTCATTTGCATTTTTTAAAAAAGGATTTCTGTGGGTTTGCCCATAGTAGCTTAAGAGCTTTTACTATTTGATTTTTCCCAAGAGAGTGAGATTATTGATTTGGACAAGCATTTCCAATTTCTCACCTTGGAAACATTACTCATGTTATAAGAAATGGGAAGTTTTCCATTTTCATAGCCTTGGAAATGACATAGTCCCAAATCTTTGTCAAGATGCAAGGGCCTTACTTTGGCCTACATTCCCTTTAGGCTCATTTTTTTATTTTTAAGTATAACTGACAGGAAGATCAAAGAATGGCTAAGAAACACTTTTGAGATATTCAAATCTAATGTACTTTATTTAATAGAGAATAATAGAAAGGTGGGGACTACAATCTTTCTTGTCTTTAAAAATGCCACTGGATCTGTATATCAGTTTTATTCCAAAAGAATAACTTTAATCAATAATTTTAAATTTCTCAGGGTTTTAAATTTCACAATGCTTTAGGAAATTTAATCAGAGAAACTATATAAAATATTGATTTTTGTGCTATGTGAACATATTAAAAACTTCCCATATCTATCCTTATCTTGTTGTTTTTCCGTATTTTAATACCTCAAAAATAAGAAGGGTCTGGGGAACTAGCTTGGTGGTCTAAGTGTCGGCCTGGTAAGTGTAACTATCTGAGTTCAATCCCCAGTACCACAAGCCCTGTGGCCCTAGAACCCAAGGCACATCTAGCTGACTGCTGAAACCAGGTATGGTGGTGCACACCTATAATCTGAACACTGGGCATGCTGAGATAGGAGGATCACTACAAGCCTGAGTTGTGTAGTGAGACCCTACACCAAACAAACAAATAAATAAATAAATAAATAAATAAATAAATACCTTTTTAAAAAAATCTAAGAAGGATGCCATCTGAGTATATAAATAAGAAAAATAGCTTAGCATTATATAAGCATATTCATTTATTTTGTACCTAAACTTAAAGCATATTGAGACAAACTAGTCTGAAATGACAGTCTCTGGCTAGGAAAAAGAGCACATATTTAGGAAGTCATTACTGTGAATATGTCACTATATTGATCAGAGGAATTTGAAAAAAAAATCAGAATTAAAAGTAAACATCAGCCAGTCTGGACAATTTAGCATCACCACAGAGATATGCCTCGTCTTTTCTGTTATTTTGTTTACTGACACATACACTAGTCTTTTAAAACATCATGAACACAATATTTATAGTACCCTGCACGTGGTGATTTGACCCAGAAATGCTCTCATGCAATTATGCACACCAACTATTAATATTGGAAACATAAAACTCCTACTTCCATTTCCATAGCCAAAGTGAGGCTCATCTTTACTAAATAAACTTTCAGCTACTTGCCAGTTGTCCCCTTACATGCAACTACTCGTACCTGAGGCAGAGAACACTCTGTTCTTCCCAAGACAGCCTTGATCCAGCATGCAATGGCATTGCGTTATCATGCCTGCTCAGTTTACCTCTGCACTCTTGCATCAATCAAGCAAGGAAGGCATAATGGGAAGCAAGGAACTCATAAGTATTAAAAGTATAATATTACTAGCGAGGTCAAAGAAACATGATTACCAGGGCTGGAGAGCTTCTCCTCGTGTCAACTTCAGAGTTACTAACCATTGAACAATTTTTATGGAGATCATTAAGAGTTACTTTCCATCCTTTCTAGGCAGGGAGTGAAAGTCACTATTCTTTAAAGTAATGTTAGATTCTCTGAGATCAGTTGCTTCTGGTTATAATCTATTGGTTTTATCCATTGGTCCATTTTTTTTTTACTTAATAAGTTAGTCATGTGTTTCTAGATGGTGATAGTCTTCATATACACCATAAAATATTTTCCCTAAAATGTTATTATGGATTGTCCTTTATTCAGGGTTACTGGTTGTCTTCATAGTTATTAGAGAGAAACATTTACTGGCTATGTTCTGTCAATCACTCTTGACAATTCAATCCCCTTAAATATTTAGGCAAGACCTGATTCTATTTGCAGAACCCTCTACTAAACCAGAGGCAGGAAGAGCAAGGGAAATCTTTTTGCCTGTACCATCATCAGACCATTGCAGAGGTATATCCACTCTAAGTTAGCATTTGAAACTTAATTCTCAATGACTAGCACTTCATCTTGTGATTGTATTTTATTTTTTTATAAACAACCCTCTTTTCTTTGTAATTTGCCACTAGTGTCTCTTGTTAGGGTGCATGGCTTACATAGTGTGTATAGTAATGTCAAACTTCAAATAAGTGAATTAAACGACTGAGATTGGAGTGGGCTCTCAGAAAAGGGAGACTGGGAATAGATGCACCCCTATGTGGCCATAGGGGCTTCAACTGCCCTTAACAATAAGATATCTCTCCAAAGAGATATTTATAAAATTGTCCCCATGATTTAAAAAGTATGTGTTTGAGAAAGGGAAAAATTTTTTGTGAAACATTACCATACCCGAATGCCTCTAGTTAATCCATTTCTAATATAGCTTTTTGTTGTACAAATGAGAAGTATCTGGGTATCTACGGGGTTACAATGAGCTTCAATCAATCTGGGGCCCTTTGAGACCCAGCGTGTCTTAATAGCCTGTTTGTCCCATCCCAAAGGCATTTCTTCTAAACTAGTATCTCATGTAAACTAGACACTCCACATAAAAGTCTAAAATATGTGTTACTGTTATTTTAAATAATTTCTGTATAAATTCAAGAAATCAGAATACTTCATAAATTAGAAAGATCAGGGGAAAAAATCCTAGGAAGAGCTGAAGGGTCAGGGTACAACCACTCAGGACTTTCCTTGAACTGTATTTCTGTAAGTATTGGAATAAATCCTGTCTAAGCCCTGCCAATATACTCCTGGACCAAAAGGAAAGTATAATATTATATTTCCAATGCTTGTATGTAGAACTGACAATTTAGATAATTAAATGGCATTTACCAGGAAGAGGGGGAGGAGAAACCTGGAAATGGGGGAAAGGATGTCCACTGTTTGGAAAACTGTTCCCTTTGGATATTTCCAATCTGTTCTCTCTAAGGAATACAATAAGATTCTTCTATTTGAGAGTTTGTACTCCCCTGAACAAACTCCTCTTTCAATTCTTCTCTGGGGCCATCTTTCCACACCGGTTCATGATACCCTTTAGAAAATTTCTCACGTACTTTCAATAAGCATATTTAGCAAGAGTGAAGGTTACAAGGTCAACACATGGAAATCAACTCTATTTCTATATGCAAATACTAAATAATTGGAAACCAAAATTTATATAGATTACCATTCATAGTAACACCAAAATATGAAGTACTTAAGTATAAATCTTTAAAAATATACATTCAGGATCTATATAATTAAAACCAAAAATTATTCATGAAAGAAATGAAGGACCAAAAGAAATGTTAAAGTATGCCATGTTTATGGATTGAAAATCTTTTTTTTTTATTATTTATTTATTTTCTACAGGGTTTCACTACACAGCTTGGAATCATAGTGATCCTCCTATCTCAGCCTCCCCAGCACTGGGTTTATAGGTGCATGCCATCATGCCTGGTTTATTATAGGCACAGCACACCTGGGGTTTGAAGCTGGCAACATGTGCAGAACTTGGGATTGAACCCAAGTTCTTGCCCTTACCAGGCAGGCTCTTAGATCAGCTGGCATGGTGTGAAGTACCAGGGATCAAACCCCAGTGCCTGTGCTTGCCTAGGCAGGCACTTACTCTTCTGAGCTATCTTGCCAGTACTGCAAATCTTAATATAGTGAAATTATCAGTTGTCACCAAGTTGATTTATAAATTTAATGCAGTTCCTATTAAAATCCCAGCAGGATTTTAAGTAAGTATAGACAAGTTGATTTAAGAAATGATATGAAAGTACAATGAGCTAATACAGATAAAACAATTTAGACAAAGAACAAAGTTGTACTTGGAAGATACAAAAGATAAATGTTTTGTTATACAGGTCTTGCTTCAACTTGCCCTTGATCACCTAGTGGAAAAGCTTAATAATGAGGCATAAAACTCAGAGCTAGATTAGTATGATGAGCCATAAGAGGCTTAAATCAACAGCTTCCGCCATTGCCAAGTTCACCAGTAACCCAATGCAATTATGAAACATTGGCCTATGTATACAACTACTTCCTCTCAGTTCAAAGAGAAGAATTTTTTTCTTTCCTTACCAATATCCATTAGAAAATTTATCATGTCTACACCCTGTGCTCTGTGTAACTACTATGAGGACAATAATACGCAATATGTCAGTTATTGCAAATGTACTACTAATGTGTTTTGAAGCTACCATAATGTTATTTCTTATTAAAAGTAATAAAAAAATAAAAAAATACCCAGTTCTGCAAATAAATAAATAGAAAAATAAATAATTTAAAAAATTTAAAAAGAATAAAGTTGTAGAAATTATATATCCAATAATAAGATTTACTATAAATGTATAAAATCATGTGGTACTGGTGAAGGACCAAATATATAAATAAATGCACTTACTAAAGTTCACTTATAAAACTCCAGAAATAGAGCAATACAAATAATGACTATCTGGCTTTGATAATACTATAAAACAACTCAAAGATAATAGTATAAATATATTTGAATAGCTACCAATACACAAGAAAAGAACTATGAAGAACTGTTCAGATGGAGTCAAATTTCAGGGCATGCAAGGATGCTTCAGGACCACCCTGAGGGCATGACCCCATGGTCAGTACAGACAACTCTAATTTAGCAGTGGGACAATTATGCAAGCAGGACTGTTATCACTTATTTGTAAGTGATAACAACTTGTATAACAATGTAACTAAAGATGCACATGGCTCTTATGCTCTGCTCCATACTTGAATCTTGGGACCTAGTCCTACAAAATCTCCCTTGGGCACTCCCTGAGCAGGCCAACAAGAGCCCACATTGGACTTTTAATCTCAACACTCTGGTTGATGAAGCAGAAGTACTACAAGTTCAAGCCCAGCCTGGTCAATTTAGCAACTTAGCCTTATCTGAAAAATACAAAATGGGGCCAGTAAGATAGTTCAGTAGTCTTAAGCACCTGCTTAGGAAAGCTTAGGCAGCTGCAGAGACCGAGGTTTGATCCCTGACACCACATGCTGCACCAGCCCCACCCCCAAGGCAGGCTGAGCTGGCCATAAAAAAGAAAATAATAACAACAACAACAACAACAATAATAATAGTATTAATAATAATAGACTGTGGATGGAGCTCAGTGCAGAGGATCTGGGTTCAAACACAGTGTCAAGAAAGGAAGGAAGAAAGGAAGGATAGGTAGGCAGTCAGATGGGACGGAGGGAGGGAGGGAGGCAGAGAGGGAAGGAGGGAGGGAGGGAGAAAACAAGCAAGCCTAGACTTCAGCTTGGTACAAGGCACACTGATGAGCTCAAAATAAAGATGTAAATACAAAAGCACGATACCTATAGATGAAAATACAGGAACATGTTTTCAGGAGCTTTTATCAAGCAAATAATTATTTGAAATCACAAGCAAATAAAAAATATAAATTGATGGGGCCAGGGAGCTAGATAGCGCAGTGGACTAACTACTTGCCTGGCAAGCACAAGGTCCTGAGTTCAATCCCTGGTACCACCCAGGGGCAGGGGGAAATATATATATATATATATATATATATATATATATATATATATGGCTTTATCCAAATTAAAAGTTGCTTTTTCTGTGAAAGCACTGTCAAAGAAAAGGAAAAGAGAAGAAGATTGAGTAATACAGAGGAGGAAGAGGGCAAAAATTCCAAAAAAGAAAATGCTATAGACTCGTTATGAACATAATCACTGTATGCTGCAAACATGTGCTAATGAAAAAGAAAAAGAAAATCAAAGCCATTATCAAGAAAATTAGGGCTGACCAAATAGCTCAGTGGTTTAAAGCTCTTGAAAGCAGGCACAGGGGCCAGGGGTTCGATTCCCTGGCCTTCCGTGCCAGCCTCACTCCAAGCAATTGAGACTGGGCATGGTGGTTAATCCCCGCTCTTGGGAGGCTGTAAACAGGTGGATAATTATGAGTCTGATCTAGTAGTGAAACCCTGAACATTCTGTAGACCCTTCCCTAAAATACAAAAGAAAGAAAGAAAGAAAGAAAGAAAGGAAGGAAGGAAGGAAGGTAGAAGATAAATTACACACTGAGATAAAATATTTTCAAATCCCCAAACGAATGCAAGATGTATCAAGAATACAAAGAGCTCAAAATTTAAATAGATACCATATGAGCATCCTTATTTGTGAAAACTAAAAAATTGGAATTCATGTGGTCAATATTAGACAGGGAAAGAGTCAAATACACAAAGTTTCCATAGAAGGATAAATTCTGTAGACCTAATGCACAACATGCTGACTTTAATTATCAATTATGTATTGAAAGTTTAAAAACTTTGAAAGGGGCTGATTTCAAATGTTCTTACCACCAGGAGGATGGCTGTCTGAGAAGACAAATGTGCTAGTGTGATTGTATCGTTCTAGCACATATACATGTAACACACCATGAACTTGTACTCTGTAAGAGGACATAATTATTATTTGTCAGTTTAAAAGTAAACAAACCAAGTAGCTGGAAATGAGAAAAGAAATGAGAAATCAAAGAAGATTTAGGATGGCCATTACAGTTACATCACTGACTATTAGAGATGTACAAATTAAAATCTCCAAGAGATACCAGTAGGCACCTAGTAGAATGACTAAAATAAAAGATGCTGTTCAAATTAATGGCTACCCAGGAAGCAAGATACCTGAAACTTGTTTATATTGTTCATAAATGCTAGTATACTCATTCTGAAACATAGCAGTCCCACTCCCAGGTACTTACCATAAAAGGTGAAATGTCATATTCCCACAAAATCTTGTGTATATTTTTTATGGCATAGGATCTTTATAGCAGTAGTCCAAAATTGCTATAAGTAACAGCATTTGTAAATAATCCAAACATCAACAGAGAATGGATTTGTTATGGTTTGTGTATAGGTGTCCCCCCAAAGCCTCATGTAGTCATGGGGCAGCTTCTGGAATTCATAATTGATTGTTGTGAAAATGGGTGCTGCTCCTCCCCTGGGGCAGGTGATTTGCACTTCCGTGTAAGGTAGGAAGAGAAGTTAGCTGCTTGAGCTGCTGCTAACTCTCCCAGCGCTCTTGCTCTCTGCCTGCTGCCATGGAAGGTTGCCCTCTGCCATGTGCCCGTCTGCTTTGGAGCCAGCTGAATATGGACTGAAACCTCCAGTAACTGTGAGCTAAATAGAGCTTCCCTTCCCTAATTTTGAGTGTTGAGTGTTTGTCTCAGGAATGAGAAATGAGTTACTAAGATAGGATTGTATGGAGTAGTTTCTCCTTATGAAGGAATACTACCTGCAACGAGAGCAAGAACTGTTCATATATGAGGCTGGCTGGGAAGATCGCTCTGTCGTCTAAGTGCCTGCCTGGCAAGCACAAGGTCCTGGCCTGGCAAGCACAAGGTCCTGGGTACTGTGCCCGGTACCGCATGCTGTACCACTGAAACAAGGCATGGTGACACATGCCTGTGACCCCAGTGGTAGGGAGGCTGAGACAGGAGGATCACTACAAGTGATACATAAGATTAAACAGAAGATTAAAAAAACAACATGAGGCAATGTGGGTGGAGCGCAAAAGCACGATGTGAGGCATCAGAAGTCAGTCTCAGAGTTTACACTTTGTTTGATTTTATTTTTATAACATTCTAAAAAAGAAAAGACCTACAGTGCTAGAGGTCAATAGTTGCCAGAAGTCCTCGATCAGGAGAAGGTAGCAGAGGGGCATTTGTGGGATTTTATCCAACTTTTGTACCCTGACTATAAGTGAGGTTATATAAAATCGATTGTATCACACAGCAAAAACATTGATTTTACTATGTGATCATTTCAGAGATAAAAATGCAGTACTACATTTAGCACTGCAAATTTTAAAAGGTTTTTTTATCCACATCCACCCCAAATGAAATGAGCATTTCAGACACTGTGTCCCTTACTATACTTTACTATATCTTAAACTACTGTAGAAAAAAATTTCTTATACTCCTCATTCCTTTCTTCATTGATTCTTGGGCCAACAGCTGCATAATCTTCCCTGAAGACTGAAAAAGAAAATGACCATTGTCCTGCGATTATCAAGAGTGGAAGAGAAGGTGTCACATTGTGGGCCAAGATCATATTGCTGAAGGCGAGATGTTTGAGAGAAGGTTTCCATGGTTGCCAAGCAGTATAAGTTAGAAAGAGGTAGGAGGCCTCTTCGCTCTCTAGCCTTCACAAAGGTTATAGCTCACGCTGCCCATTTTGCTAGATGTTTCTAATACTTCACTGACTTCCATTTCTTTCTATGTCCTTTTATTCTACCTATATCCTTCATTCCACTTCCATGAACAAGAGCAAAATCATAAAGTAGCATCAGGAATTTATTTTAAGATAATGTCACAGGGTATGTTGTAGGGTTAGTAGAGATAAAATTCCACTTCTCAGGCCTTCTATTCATATGTAATCCTATTGATTTTAATAAATTGTTTTTGTCTTTTACTATGGAAATTTCAGATCTGTTGATAGATTCAAATCTGATCAAATGTATTCAAATAAAATCAAATGATTTTATGGTAGTTTTATCATCAAGTTTATTATGTTAACTTCAACTTCATGTATCAAAATGTTTAATCCGAATTTTCATTTGAGGAGCTGTGGAGATAGCTCAGCTGTTTCAGGCCTGCCTGGCAGGCTGAAGGACCCAGGTTCAATCCCTAGTACCACACGCTGTGCCACCTGTTTTAGTTACTTTTTACTTGTTTCTTGGACAAATGCCCAGCACTCAAAATGAAGGAAGGAAAGGTTTATTTAGCTCACAATTTGTGGAGGTTTCAGTTCATACTCCGCTGGCTTCGAGGTGGCAGAAAGCAGTGAAGAGCAGAGGAGGAGCAACAGCTGTGGCATCCATCAAGCCTCTCTCTTCCAAATTCTGTGCAGCGCAGAGCTCCTCCAAAGTGGCATGCCTGTGAAGATCAAGCTCCTCCAAAAACCCGGACTTCTCCAAGGAAGCCGGGCAGGGCCAGGGCAGGCAGGAAGCAGCCAGAGCAGGCCTGGGCTGGGCCTC
The DNA here is from genome assembly GCA_004027025.1 of Myocastor coypus. Classification (NCBI taxonomy): domain Eukaryota; kingdom Metazoa; phylum Chordata; class Mammalia; order Rodentia; family Myocastoridae; genus Myocastor; species Myocastor coypus. The sequence continues at coordinate 64,258 of PVJA010000725.1, forward strand.
TTTGCTCAAAATCATCTTCAACTCTTTTCATAAACTTTTTGTGCTGAGTCACTCTGGGTCCGCCCATCCAGCTCTAGAGAAGAACCAATCACATCCCAGGGCAGGCCCTCCACATCCCGCAGGATGGGGCCCCCAGAGCAAGGAACCAGCCGAGCCTATCCAGCCAAGATTCCTCCAGTTGACACAGTGTATCAACTACTACAGCACCAAAACCAGGAGTGGTGGTGCATGTCTGTAACCCCAGCGCTGGGAAGGCTGAGACAGAAGGATCACTACAAGTCCAGTATGCAGTGAGACCCTCTACCAAATAAATAAGTATTTTTTTTTTTAAGATTAGAGTATTCCTTCGATTAAAAGTTAGTTTTACTTCTCATTTTAACTTTCAAAATGAGAAAAGTTCACTAGTGCTACACCCTAAGGACTATGCACTGAGGTCATTGCTTTGTCAGTCACAGAACTGGAAAAGTAGATAATACATAATTGTAAACTGCAGAAAAATAAAAGTTTGCCGTTATGATTCTTTAAGGTCCTGCATTTTGTTTCCTTCTCAAAGAAAATTTTATCATACCTCCCCTCAAAGGGATTCAATTATTTAGTTTTCTGAATGATTTCGCTGCCATTTACCACCCTGTTTCCTATACAGAAATCACTTCTGACATTTCATCTACCTTCACAAGTTTAAATGTCTTGAACCTCCAGATGGCTAAACTTTTAAGTTAGAAAGGCAGCCTTCACTGAAATATTAAGTGAGTGAAGAAAAGAAAGGAATGTAAAAACAAAGTGCTGTATAAAAGGCAGTAAACAAGAGCCAGGGAGATAGATCAGCAGACTAAGTGCCTGCTTAGGCAGGCACAGGCACCTGGGTTTGATCCCTAGTACCACAGGCCAAGCCAGCCCACCACCAGGTCTGGGTATGGTGTTGCACACCTATAATCCCAGTGCTGGTGAGGCTGAAAACAGGAGGATCACTATGAGTTGGAGCTGCATTGTGAGACCTTGAATAAAATACAAAAAAAAAAAAAAAAAAATTAAAGTAAAAGTGAAAGCAATGAACCAATGTGCTAGTTATGGTGCTGCTGCTGACATTGCTGAGGGTTGGCAGCATCCTGCAAAGGCCCATGGGCTGAAGGCTGGTTCCCAGTGCACGGAGGTACAGCACAGTGCTTTAGTCTATAAGGGGTGGACCTAGCTCAAGGAAGTTGGGTCCCTGGGGCTGTGCCCTTGAAGGGGATGTTAAGATACAGCCCCCTTATCTTTCTCGCTCTCTGTTTCCTAACTGCCGACAGGCAAACAGCTCTTCCACCATGTGATTTTGCCATGGTATTCTGTGACAGATAAAGCAAGGTCAACCAAACATGGACTTATACCTCTGAAACTGTGAGCCCAAAGCAATCTTTCCTCCTTGTAAAGGGTCTGTCCAGCGTCTCTTGGCCTGGCAGTGGGGAGCTAACATGGATTCTGACCAAAGACTCCCAGCCATAATTCAAAGATATTCCTCCTTTACAATGTGCAAACCAGGCCATGCTCGCTGGGATTTCTGGTAGATCCTTTGTCTCATCCTATATCCTATTCCCCTGACTAATCACTGCGTTTCTTCTGAAAGGCATTACTAAATTTAAAAAGCCTCAGAGTGGATGTTTGTAACAAGCTAAAACATTCTGGCCCAGAAAACTATAGTCTCTTCATCTGGGTGATGTAAGCCCCAGCCTTGGATGTACCCAATTTAGGCATCAGAAGCTTGTTCTATTTGTGCTGTGCTATTTGCCCATTACACGCATTCAGTTTTCCCACGTAGCTCTCCAATTATCTACCAATTTAATCCATTTAATCTCTCTCTACTGCCATAAATATGTTCCCCGTTAGCATTTACGACCACTTGGGCTGAACTTTCAAGGGCCTCTAACAGGCTCTGTGATTCATCTATTTTTCCTCTTCCTGCTCAATTTTGTGTGCGCCACTTATTACAAAAATGGATGGTGCTGCTGGAGACAAATGCACTGGCAAGAGCCTAAGTACTCAATTGGCCATTTAGCCCTGAAAAACAGAATAATGGCTGCAAAATGGATCCGAGCCACAGGGCAGAAGCCATACTTCAGCGTCATTCAGCATAGCGCCGGCCACAGAGCTGGGGTAGTAAAAGATTGTGTCGTGATGGGACGCGCTGGATCTGGGTGCCATTTACTGTCCTTTCCCTCATTGTTGGTAATGACAGTCCTTTCACAAATGGGACAACATTTTTCCTGCTGCAGACGAAGAGGACTTAGAAAAATGTCCTATCATCTAATTTGAGGGATCAATAAAGTAATAATTCAATTTGGCAGCATTGCTGGGAGCTTCACAGGTAGCATTAGTTAGCGTCTCCAACCATTGGGGACCAGAGGCATTAATGCTTCTAAACTACAGTGAAGTATGTTTGTCTAGTTTGTTTTGCAAGAGAAAGGTCCCATGATGGCTTTTGGGAAGAGGATCGACCTGATTTCTGTGACTCACACACTTTTCTCTGGCGTTTCAAAGCACCTCTAACTTTCTCCTTTGACATAAAGACCTTAGAGGTGGGCTTGCAAACATACCATGGGGGATAGATTGAAAAATATAAATTATAACATGAGTTTATTTAAAGATATTTGTTACAAAAAAGGGCTGACCAAATATCTCAGCGGATTAAAGCCCATGCTTAGGCAGAGCATAGGGGCTGGGGTTTGATCCCCCACATGCCGGGCCAGCCCCATCCCTTAGGACACCCTGATAAGGCAATAGAGACTGGGCGTGGTGTTGTGCACCTGTAATCCTAGCGCTTTCTTTGGAAGGCTGAAAACAGGAGAATCACTACAAGTCCGATCTACATAGTGAGACCCTGTAGATCCTGTACTAGATACATTTAAAAAATGTTACAGTAAAGAACACATTACCATTAATATTCCTCAAAATACTTCTTGCTTTGAACACAATTAGACTTTCATTGTTGCAACTTTCCAAAGCAGTTCTGAAGTCCTGTTTTCTGGTTATACTGTTGTGGCTGTCTTGATGTTCCAAACTGATTCAAAACATTTACTCTGAGGGACCACTTTGGCTTTGGAGGAGAGCCAAAATTTGCACAATGCCAGCTCTGGTGAACAAAGACATAGGGTGCGATGCTCACACATCCTTGCTTTGCCATGGGATGGCGCTCAGCAGCAGCCTTCACTGTAATTGTGATCACATCTCCCAAAGGTACCGACAAAACAGAATTCTAAGGGCGTCTTCAGAAAGTGGCAAGAATGACTGATGAAGTGTTTGCAAAGCAAAGTTTTTGAGGGGGATCTCATAGCAATTTGTCTTTTATTGTAATAATTATTTGTTCGCATAGCCACCAAAATTTTCCATTCATTATGTATACACACATGTATATTTGCCTCCCATTAATACTTACATTACATTATAACTGCCTCTCCCATGGCAGTTATCTAACTCACTAAAGAAAAGAAATACACACAGGGGGCCTGGGGAGATAGCGCAGTCCAATAAGCACTTGCCTGACAAGAGCAAGATCCTGAGTTCAATGTTCAATCCCTAGTACTGAAAAAAAAAAGAAAAGAAAAAGAAAAAAGAAATATGCACAGGAACCCAAGAATACCATTGCCATGAAGAGTAGAATTATGTATCATAGGGAAAGGTAGGTAATAATTTGGTAACAATTCAAAACCTAAATAGAAACTTTTCAAAAAGATGAGATCTCAGTTGTTGATTCTTTGAAATATTTCCCGTGCAGTTTGATTTGTGTTCATGAACTCTTTTATCTAACTCTACATCTTAAAGAAATTGTTCAACAGGAAAGAAAAACTGGGATGAAGAAAAGAATAAATGGAAAAAAGAAAAAATGGATTTAGGAATATATACAGAGGGGCCCGGCAGGATGGCTCAGTGATCTAAAGCGCCTGCTTAGGAAAGCTTAGGCGGCTTCAGGGGCCGCGGTTCGATCTCGGGCACCACATGCTGCGCCAGCCCTGGCCCTGAGGGCGGGCTGAGCCAGCCATATAAATAAATAAACAAACAAAAGTTCTAAAAAAACAAGAAAAAAAAAAGGAATATATACAGAATGGTTTGGATAATGGTATTGCTGATTTCTGATGGTCTTTTGAAAAGAGCAGCTAATGCTTAATTTTTTAAACTCTGATCAGTTTTTCTTCTTTTGAATTTCTTAAAAACTTTGTGATTATTGTTTTGTTTTGCTTTTCCTTTAAACAAATGTTATGCACTTATATCTGGTAATCTAAACAACTAATTTGAAGATAGCATCATGTAATAGAGCAACCATTGTTGAATTCTTAATACTTTGCTTAGTAAAATCTCTCTTTTTTTTTTTGTCTTTTTGAGATAGGGTCTTGCTATGCAGTGCAGGCTGGCCTTGGGATCACGTTTGTAGCCTAGGCTGGTCTCGAACTCAAATTGATCCTCCTGCCTCAGCCTCCCAAGTGCTGGGGTTACAGGCGTGGGCCACCACGCCTGGCTGTTTAGTGAAATCTTGTATCATTTCTAACACTTTCTAAAATCACTATTTTGTGTTCTTTAAAAATTTTTTTAAAGGCCAGGGAGATAGCTCAGTAGAATAAGCACTTGCCTGGCAAGTGCAGGGTCCTGAGTTCAAACCCCATTACCACATGAATGAATGAATGAATGAATGAATGAATGAATGAATGAATAAATAAATAAATAAATTTTTAAAAAATTTAAAAACAATTAGATAATTTCCAAACTTACAAGAACCTTATATAAAGATATACTTAGCAAACAGAATTACTGATTAGGCAGCTTTTTGAGCAAGGTCTGCCCTTCTTTGTAGCCAGTAAGGGAGATCTAATGAATGAATAAATTTCTCCCACACAAGTTAGAGAACAGGAAAACACTAGTTCCCTGGAGAGTTTGGCAAGTCACACAAGCCTTCACCGGCTGAGATCTGAAGCCTAGAAGGAAGCAAGGATTGCTAGTTCACTACCTGCTTGTCTGTCTCTTCCCTCTTCTTGATTTATAAAATTGGATTTTCATCTAGGAAGCAAGATCCCCTGCTAAAAGATTCAATTTCCTTGTCTTCGTGCAACTAGTAACAATCGTTGAGATGGAAGTCAAAGAAATTGGATAGTTTCCAGTAAAGCACCTCAAGAGCTGCTTCCCCAAGGGGTGTTGCTCTCCACAGCCCTCTCCACCCCTGACAGACCTCTTCTTTCTGATGAGGACAAGAACACAGACAGGTAGCTGTGCCTCAGACTATTATGAAAAACGAATGAGAAGGGCCAGAGATAAGAAAATAAGATGAAGCTCTGGCTTTTGCTAGCAGTGCCAACTCTCCAGCCCTTAAGTTCCTGTCCCTAGAATTCATACAGAGTATGAGTCCTAAACACATATAAGATATATCTTCTGATGTTATAGGAATTTAAGGATTTCTTCATGGTATTCTGCCAAAGCCAATATTAAAAACCTAGTCAAGCAATTATAACAATTTCATTTGACTCTATCTAAATTTTAGCATTGCAGTATGCACTTAACATTTATATAGAAGCATATCTGTTCTGTTTAGGTAATTTTAAAGTGTCTTAAAAATAATAATGTCCTTTATAAGCAGTCATCATTAGGCCATCTACTGTGGAATGAGGCCAGGTAGATTTTTGACTCAGATTCTCAATAATAGTGGCCAGAACAGATCCGTAATGGAGAAGAGCAGAGTCTAACCTATAAAGAGAGTTGTATCATTCATTTCAAATATAACCTTTGCCCCATTAAACTTGCCTGACCAACCCAAGTGATAGCCAATGATACCACTTTATATATACATATCATATTTTAGTAAGGCACCAACAGGTTTAGCCTGTGTTGCAATGAGCAAGTAAATATGCGCAAGTAATAAACCCCCACAGACATTCAAAATGACATGAAGAAAATGTGCTTCATCCATTCCAATGTAATTACAAGTAATAATTTGCAGTTAATTATAAATATGTACAAATGCTGTGTAGTGTTTATAGCTTTCTAGAAGTGACATTTGCATGTGGAATGACTTGAAAAGCCTTAAACCTTGTACATTACTGTATAAATGCGAGAACAATTTGGCTTTAGGTATATTGTACACATATCAGAAAGATATAGAGCATGGCAAAGGAAAATCACCACTTATTCTTGTCACAGATAGGTCATAAACTGCATATACTTGCTTTAGAAAATGATGTCCTCTATCTCTAGACCTGAGTTTCTCCACTTCTAAAATGAATTTATTCTCAAAATCACCAAATGATATGCTAGAAAGAAGGAAAAACAGAAGGTTGTTCTGGAAAGCAAATATTCAATGAATATTTATAATATATGGCATGGAATTGTTTTCATACAAATTTTCCCCATAAATAGTAAGATTTAAGATAGAAGAATTAAATACAGTGTCAAATTCCTTCAATTTTTAAGAAAAATATGAGTCACCAATCATTCTCAATTTTATTCTTTTTTTCTGGCAAATAAAATCTCTATGACTTAGAAGATAGCAATAACATTATTCAGAGAAGTTCTGCTTAGTCTGTTAATTGAATTTATCATTAAAGATCAAGACTAAAACAGATTTATTACAAAGTAGAATATATTTATTTCTTAGACCAAGAATATATTTGGACTGATGTCATTCATCTTTTTAATTTACTAAACAACTACCTTTAACTTAAATTCCTCACAGTGATTTAGTCAATCCTGCTAAAAATAGCACTGTCCTATTGCTCATCAGGCAAAGCTGTTATTGATTCCATATAAATAAAAAGTAGGCACATTGTATAAGAACCTTAGCTTAAAACGTGTGAACAGGTTGTTGTCAACGTGAGGGCGATTACTATTGTTTCCTTAACTCCATAGCGCAGTAGTAGCGTGGGCTGGGTACTGAATAAGTGGCGATTGAATAAATGAATGCAAAGTAGTAGTAGGTTTCTTATAAATTATAAGCAGTAAAAATCTCAGAAATATGCAGCTCACAATGACATAAACAAACAATTTATCTTTATTTTTAAGCATAGCAATATGGGTGGTTTTTTTTTTTCTTTGTCCTATAGAGTAAAATTTTTCCTAAAAGTAAAAACTTTGACAAAATTGTCATCAGTTGAGATGACAATTGATACACTGAGAACAGACGTTTCCTAACCATTTTCCTATGATCCAACAGATAATTACCTACTACACCAACCTATGCTTTACACACTACTGCATTGGACTCGGTCAATATGTGAATTAACCCGCCTCTCTTCCACTGTTTCACTTGCCCTCCTCCCATACCTGAGAATCACTATTTTAAACTATCTCTGGTTTGCTTGGGTGTTCCTGTGGTTTATTTATCTGTAGATAGATAGAGGCCATTAGTGTATCTAGGTCATCTCTAATCTGTACTTCCATACTTTTATTATCAGATACTACTGACAAGGCAATCGCTGAAGTCAAGTAGGGACATGAATAAACCAGTGGGTTTGTGGGCCACATGTGGTTTTAAGAAACATTAGGGCAGCTCCCCAGCCCCTTGGATCTGCACCCTGCAGGCTTCAACACCATAACCCGGGTACTTCCTTTTGAGTGTTTGTCTCCATAGCAGTGTGATATAGTCAATAATAATGAGTTCAGTGGAGAATTATTCACAATAAAGAAAATGTGTCTACCAAATGCTTTGATTTCCTGGGAAACAGCACAAACACAGTTTGTCATTTGTACACTGAGACCTTGCCCTTGGATCTGTCTTTCAGTGCCATGTTGCCTGCAAATTCTTTCCACGTTAGCAGCTTTCCACGTTAGCAGTTTGGTGTTTGAGACATGCTAATTCAAGGTTTTAGAATTTGTAGCCAAACAACTTTTTTTGTTTGTTTGTTTGAAAGAAAAAATCTCCTATCTTCACCATCATGCCTTTTTGCACCTCTTCAGAAATGTGAGATTCTTGGTTGTTGTCCTCTCAACAACATGTGTTAAAGTAAGAAAGTCAAATTCCACTAGGACCATGTGATTTATTTTTTCTAGGATGGTATTTGGTCTTTGCTCTAGTTTCATTCCCCATCACTGTCAAAAATGAGGGTGGCAGACAGCACTGTCACAGGCCTTGGTTCTCTACATATGGCCTATGGAAAGATGACCTGCATCCCTTGCACAGAGTTTTCTCCCACTCTGTGCATGTAGCAGCTTTTGTTAGGCTTTACCTGTAGGAAGCATAATGCGAATGCATGGTCTCACACAAACCCCACCTCCTCCATAACAGATTAATCTATTTGCTAGGTTAGAGTGAGATGTTATGTTATCTCTTGCAAGCAGTATCTCTCATAAAATTTGCCCCAAATATTTCCTATTAGAACTTTGCTGAGAACCATTGCTAGTAAACACAAAAAGCATGCACTAAGTACATCTAATTTTATTGACCTAAAAAAACCATCATCGTTCCACATGTTTATCCACTAGGGTCGTTCTGATAGCAGAAGTGTTAGGGATATTCTGTGTATTGAATATTATTGTTTAAATAAGTTATTGTGTGCATAAAATAAAATGAAATATACATCCATTAAATACTGATTGAGTATAATATTTAAGAAATATATATATATTAATATCATACAGAGAAAAATAGAAAGCAATTGCTACTAGATCACTTTTTAAAGTACAATATACTAAAAAAACAGAAAATGCATTAAGGATTTTTTTTTTTTTTTTTTTTTTTTTGGTGGGGCCAGGGTTCAAACTCATAACTTTGTACTTGCCAGGCAGGCACGAGCCACAGAGCTATCTCCTGGGCCCCAAGAAAATATATTAAAATATTAATAATCTTTATGGTGATAAGATTATGGATGATTTCTCCTTTACTTGTACTCATGTATTTTCTTCAGTTAACAAGCAATAATAACAAGTTAATTTCTAAAAATTTGAGTTGTTAGAATTTAAACTCTGTTGTTCCTAAATCCAGTTTTTAACCTATTAATCTATACTGTGGCGGTTATACCACTATGCTTTCTGTCCATATTTTGCTCAAAAGAAGTAAATCACAAGTATTTGGTTTCATAGCAAAAAAAAAACTGTTTTGCAAGACAAGATTTCCTCCGTGCTTAACATGGAACAGATTTTTAAGTGTTTAGTGGTAGCAGAACGAAAGCTTGGCTTATGAGAAGAATGTTATTGTGTTAGGGATAATATCTGATTCAGTATCCAGCAAAATAACTTAAAAAAGAGAACTGGACCTGATGTATGTTCACTCCTTGCAAAATTGAGCAGATTTTATCTTAATGGCACCGTATCTTTCACTGAAAAAGTAAACTTTCTTACCTACTCATTTTATAAAGTTAGGAAACCAAAGTTCACAAAAGTTAAATTGTTCACCTAATCACAAAATAGGATGAAAAACCCAGGACCAGGCTAACACTTATAATATATAACATAATAACTCAAAATTCATATCAAACATCAATATAAGTAAGAAAAACAGACAAAAATACCTATGAGCTCTCAAAATATATGAAAAAATGTACGCGAATATACATTTTTCCAGTCTGTGTAACTTACAGTATAGCAAACAATATATGCAAATACACACAATGAGTTAGAGTACTATCTGGGTCCCATGACTCTTTTCATTTCGTATGCTTTATAATTCTTACAATTTTATGAATAATTGCAGAATTAAGAAGAATAAATGACTAGGAGCAAAACCTTCAGTAGAAATTTTAGGGAGGGACAGAGAAAAGGAGGGACAAGGAGGGAGGGAAGGGAGAGACGATGGGAGGGAGGGACAGCCAGGAAGGGAAGAAGAAAGGAGAGAGGGAAGGACTGAATGCTCTTTATATCACAATAACAGCTCATCATCATCTAACATGAATCATAGACATATCCAACTTATACATTCTTATTCCAGATCTCAGATGTATCTTTGGTATGTCTTCTGTTGTCAAACTTCTGACTATTCTTCATGTCCTTATTAGTCATCAAAATATGATAGTTTAAAAATATTGCATAATTTTTAACATCACATAATTTTATTAAAAAGAGACTAGCCATCTTTGTTCCAAAATTGTGAAGCATTTAAATTTTTAAATTTACAAACACCAATTAAAATACTGAAGCAAATTTAAATTTTCATTTTTTCTACTTATCTTTGTGCTCATAACTATCCTTCCATTTATTATTAGTTTTAACTAAATCATAGCACACAAACATAAATAAAAATATTTCACATGTCTTTTGTCAAAAGGGAGGGATCTAAATTGTGATTTAAAATATTACATGATAAAATCCTTTCTGTTGTTCAGTAAACAATGAAAATATCATGTTTACCTTTTGCCCTTAGCAATATGTTGTTTGGTTACATAATCTTCGGTTCAGGAAAATTTACCTGTGATGTTATCCCTTGAAGTCTGGGATTTGATTATAGAATGCATTTCACACATATCATTAACATCTGGCAGAGTATTATTATCTCTTCGCATTAATATTCTGACTTGTCTGAAAATTTTGGAAACTTTATCGATATTTTTCTTTGCCATTAAGAAAGAAAATTTTAATTGACTCTATGCCATATGTGTGTGTGCGTGTGTGTGTGTGTGTGTGTGTGTGTGTGTGTGTGTGTGTGTGGCCAGCTCAGCCTACCCTGGGGGTGGGGCTGGCATAGCCTGCAGTATTGAGAATTGAACTACAGTCCCTAAGCTTGCCTAAGCAGGTGCTTTAGACCATTGAGCTATCTCATTGGCCCTCTCAGCTATATTTAATGAAAGGCAGAAAATAAATTCTAATGGCAGTGCGTCCAGAATTCTACGTTACTCCTTTTTCTGAGTTCTTTGTGGTGTTCTTTTTTCTGTTTTCTCAGTAAACTTTTAGATTGCTACTAAGGCTTTCTTTTTATTTTATTTTGTTTTATTTGAAAGAGTGGAAACAAAAACAAAGTTAAAAACAGAGTGGCATACAACAATATATATGGTATAGAATTTCAGAACAAGAATAGAAAATTAACAGTGGTTGTTATATTACTTATTTTTGTCATCAAATTTGTTACTCAGATTAACAGACATAGGTACACAAAACTGGGTAAATAATTAAACATTAGTGTTTGCTTTCAATAAACCTTAATTTTTATCTTGTCCTTTTTTTACTTTTTAAAAAAATTTTTTAAAGTATAATAGTAATTGATAAAATGTTAGAAACGGTACACATTTAGAAAAACAAGATGAGAGATTTTCAACTATGATTTTTGTATTATACATTGCTGTCTTCAAAGTAGTTGCTCATGTTATAGATAGAAGCATATAGAGTTGGTCAAAATGAAAATTTTAAATATTACCTGCTACTTTCAAAAAACCAATGCGAATCAGTAGCACAATCATCTCAGCTATCCTGGATATAAAATTCAATTATTTCTCCTTTCCTTTTCCCTACCTTTTTTTCTTTCCTTCATCTTCACTGTTTATTCCTTATGTTCTGTATATTTCCATTTTACTGTTTTAATTATACCTTTCAGATTTTATTTATTCTTCTAGTCCTTACACTAGGGAGATAATGTGATACTTATACATGTGGGTCTTATTTATTTCACTCATGAGTATAGCCTCTAGTTGTATCCATTTACCTATAAAGGCCTTGTTTGTCTTTCTTTATAGCTGAGTAATACTCTATTGTACAAAAATACCATGTCTCTTTTATCCATTCCTTAGTTGATGGAAATTTTTATTGATTCCAACTTTTAGCTATGACAAATTGTGGTGCTATAGGCATGGGTGCACATATATCACTGTGGTATGCTGTTTTCAACTCTTTTGGAAAAATAACCAGAAGGGGAATAGCTGGGTTGGATGGACTTCAAGTTCTAGTTTTCTGAGGAGGCTCCACACTGATTTCTATAGTGGTTGTAGCAGCCTGCATTCCCAGTAACAGAAGAAAAGGATTCTCCCCCGCCCCATCCAACCTCTCCAGCATTGTTATTAGCTGATTTTTTTTTTATGACAACCATTCTTTCTGGGGTGTGATAGTATCGCAATGTCATTTTAATTTGCATTTTTCAAGTGACCAGTGCTATGGAACACTTATTCATATATTTATGTGCCATATGTATTTCTTCCTCTGAGAAATATGTATTTCTCAGATGCCCATTTTTGGGTTGGGTCTTTGAATTTTGGGGGCTTAATTATTATTATTATTATTATTATTATTATTATTATTATTTAGTTCTGTATATGCTCTAGATAGAAGTCTTGTTTGAATGATTGTTGGTTAAGATTTTTTCCCAATTTGTGGGTTGTCCTTTCAATCTGCTGATTTCTTTTGATGTGCAGAAACTTCTCAATAATATGAGATCCCAGTTGTTGATTCTTTGGAATATTTTCTGTGCAGTTTGATTTTTGTTCATGGATTCACTGCCTACCTTTATGTCTTAAATATTTCTACCTACTTTCTCTTCCAGTAGATTTAGTGTTTTTATTTTAATGTTTAGATCTTTAATTCATTTTGAATTTAGATTAGTGCATGGTGATATACCTCAACCTAGATTTAGTTTTTGACATGTGGAGAGCCAGGCAGTCACTTATGCCACTGAGCTATATCCCTGGCCCCTGACTTCTATTATGCCTTCTTAAAATATAATACAATACCTTAAGCAAAGCTACAAAACACTGAAAGACAGCAGCATAGTTATGATTTATTTGACTATTATATTTTTTCTTTAGATTATTTCATTTTTGTTTTCATTCTGGTTGGAAAGTTTTATAAGTAGTAATTAAATAATTCCTAGGAAAATTAAATAGGAAGATGCTACAAGACAAGAATGTAAGTTCACTGAGCTCCTATAATGAATCTTAAATTTGCAAAGGAGCCCAAGATGGACATGTGTAATAGTTGCATATGAAATGAAGTTTACTGTGCCTTTTAAGTGTTAAGTAGATGTTTTATTTTCTTCCTTTGGAATAATTCAAAGGGAAAAGCAAGTGCCATGAAAATATCAATAAATATAATGATCATTCAGCCTAAAGGAAACCAGAAAACTAAAATTTGGACCAGTTGGTTGCACTTTTTCAGTTAAAAAAGATCTGCCCCATGAATTAAAAGCAGTGAGTTGTATAGAAAGAAAGCATTCCTTATGGTTTTCTACTCCTGCTTTGAATAATGATCCCTAGAATGGCCTCTGCCTGACTACCTGCCTTGCAATTCCCTATTCCTACCAAGACACACCTATAGATGTGACTGCTTTGACTTCCCAGAACCTATGAAGAGCAACCCTAGATTGAGTAGGGAGTCCTTGCTCATGACCTCAGATTTTCTCTTCATGAACATCCTTCTCCAAGTGGTGGACAATCCTGCTGGCAGGATTCCTGATTCCTCCATCAGGAAAGTCAGTTTTGCAGAATAAAGAATAGAAACTATGAGGGCAATATCTATTCCAATACTGGGACTGAAACTAGAAGGCATACACCCTGTAGAAAGGGTCTAAGTGTGTTTTGAGGCATCTTTCTTTGCCTGGGCACTGACCCCCTCTCTTATCTGAACTCTTCTGTCTTAGCTCACATCATTGCAACATCATACAAACCTACCTCAGCCACTGGAGGAAGAAAGCAGCTATAATGGCTATAGGAATTATCCTGACAATACTTCGAAGATCAACTTCAAATTTTTCACATCCTTACTATGTGACAAAAGTCTGTAAACTCATGGTCTACAAGTTGAAATAGTTTTTACATGGGATATGTCCACTTGAGCATTTCTAGATAATTTCTTTTATAATTCAAAAGTTTCTTATATTTGTATGTTGTATTCTTAAGCTATAAAGAGCCTCACATATGAACCTTGAGTTACAACCTGAATGCTCACCACTTGTGCAATTTCAAACAAAGACTGGAAACGCCAGAAAAGTATGTATTACCATACATAATGATGAGTATGAGCCCAGATGCACATGTCTGTGGATATGATTTGTCAGTGCTTTATGTAATTGCTCTGATTACTGCTATCAAGATGGTCCCCAAAAAGGTAAAAAAGAAGCTAAGGCAGGAAGGGGAGGGAAAACAATCACAATTAAAGAGGAGGAAATTAGGGTGAAATATGACAATGGCATTGATGTGACTGATCTCAAATATGTACATATATATATATATATATATATATATATATATATATATATATATTCAAGATCCACCATCCTGACAGTCTCACAGAGAAGAGTTGTACGAGGAAGCTAGTGCTGCTAAAGGTGTTACTTAAATCAGTAAGTCATAAGCAACAATATCAGAGGTGCAGAATGGCCATTATTATTGTGGACTTGCACAAGGCAGATGGCAGTTTATATTTGTGGCGGACCGCCTAACCATCTCTCCTTGAAGGAAGAGCAACTGTCTCTATTTTGACTGAGTCTGGCCCTATTTCTTTGTTTGTTATGTAGGAGCTGGCTAGGACTTTTGTTTATTCTCTCAGTTAGCCTTAAGCAATATATATTGGTCAAGCTGAGGTGTTGGTGATAGTCTTTGAAGGTGGTATGCATGTCTCTCCGGTAACCTATACCTGCTGCTCCTTAATGTGAGCTGGGTCGTGACAGGTCGAAGAGCCAATGCTCCATGCTGCCAGCTGGGAAGGAGCCTTGAGACAGAGGTATGACTTCTTGGGATTTGAAAGACTACATCAAAGCTGAAGCACCAGACTACCCAAAACATTAGATACTATGTAAATAGCCTTATGCAGATTACTCTCTCTGCATATCCTCTGCAGGTGGCAGATGTAAATGTAGGCCCCCCACCTAGCTCAGCTCATAGTATTCACTACCTCCCACAATTCTCAGTCATTCCTCCTCAAGCCACTCCTCCACTGAATAAAGCTGGGTGAGGCCTTGGATTGCTCTTTGTTCCAGAGAACCTTCTTTGTAGTTGGACTTAGAGCCCCTTGACTCCCCAATAACTATGAATATGTTTTAGTGTCTTTATTTTTGCTGTGGGTTTCATGGGAAGTAGTAGATTGCAATCACCTTGGTGAGATTCCAATAACGTGACTTTAGGATTACAAAAGTGACTTCTTGGATCAAAACGAGGACCTAGAAGGGACTCCTACAATATTATGCTGGCAAAAAACTATTGCAAATTATTTACATACATCACTTTGAAACAATGGCATGGGAAAACGGCTTTTGCTGAAACCATCCTTTTCTGAAAGAAAATGCTCAACACAGTCCACATTACTTAAGAAGAGAAGAAAATGCTAGGCCATCAGCCTGTGGAGGATCAGATAGCCTTGCTGATCTTTCAGCAATTGCTCTGTGCAGTGTGAGCGTGGACCTCAATATAATGCATCTCTTGGTTTATCCCTCTGAGATACATTGAGAAAACACAAAGTCACAGAGAACATGCTCAGGGGTCAGGTGGAGATATACCACAAAGGCCTGGGAAATGAGAGTCCTCTTTCCTTGAGTGAACCAAGGAATCTTTCTGTCCTACTTACTATAAGAACTGTCTAGAGGACAAAGGTTTATCATTCAAAGGTCTCCTCCTTAGAGAAAATGCTCTTGCCCACCCATAAGATTTGAAAGAATTGGCAGAATAATTCCCTAGGATCTCAGTCAAATTCTTCCTACCAAATATACCTACTCTATAGACAAAAAGTAATTGCATAGTTTGACCAAAATGCTTGTTCCATAGGACCAGAGAAAATAGCTTTCATTACAGTTGACATAGCATTCACTATAAATCTGTAACCCAGACTCATGAACAGTAGGACTTACTAACCCATTGAAGAACTTTTCTGACACAGTACAAGAATATTAGTAATTTAAAACTATATCATGTCCTGCATTGTGATACATGTTAACTATGCCATGTACTCTTATGGGAAATTTCACCTTATTTTTATAATATTCTTTAATGATAAAAGAATTCATATCATTTTCTCTAGACTAAAACATGTTTCCCTGCTCATGAAGAGCAATAAAGGAGAAGGGATACCTGATGTTCTCATGCTTAATGGGAGATGACTACAAGCAGGTAGCAGAAGATACTTCTTTCCCTCGAGGGACTAGTTCCTTATCTTGCTCATGGTAGTGAATGCATGAATCTATATATGCAATAAATTTTCACAGAATCTCATAGTACATATGAAAATATGTACTTTTTAAAAATGGTGAAATTTAACTAAGATCTACACCCTGGTTAATTGTATTATGCTAATGCGAATTTCCTGGTTCTGATCATTAATTCCAATTATGTAAGATATTACCTTGAGGACTGGGAATCAGATAGCTAAGTGAAGAGTATTAATTACTCTGTTAGTCTTGTAACTTCTTAAGAGCCTATACCTAGGTAAATTGAAATATGAAAAGAATGAGTTCAACGCATCATCGACTTGCTTTCAGAGAAGTTAGTAGCCGATGTTTTAGACACAGTCCATGTTCCCCATGTAAAAATGCAATTCACTTTATTTGAAAACTCAGAGTTCAGAGTTATCTTTTCTAATCACTCATCACCCTTTAAAACTCAAGTTAAATTCTGCAGACTATAAATTCCCCCAAAGTGAAACTTGAGCAGGTGTTTTAGCTGACAGACACACACACAGATTTCTCAAACATGGAAAGGCTGTCAAGAGATTTATGATTCAGCCCTGGGCCATTTGGTCACTTGAGGGACTTGTCTCCTTTTACTCTTCTCTGTAAAAACATGCTTTTTCTTCTCTCTGTTTCTTTTTATCTCCCATCACCCCTTGTACTTGTTGAAAAGTTTTCTTCTTGTAGCTTCTTGGATTTCTTCTCCAGAAACTGGATCCACTTTCTCCACACACCACGTCTGTGTCTGGGGATTTGAAGTGTGCGTTCTTGTAAACACCTCCTCCTGTGTTTAGGAGAGCTCTAGGAGCACACACCTCCACTATTGATTCTCTTCGGTTACTATGACCAAGAATGAGAGTTGAGTTGCAATGCGGATGTCAGGAGCCCCAGAGCATGTCAGAAGCCCCAGCTTTACGTCAAGTGTTGCCAATAAACCCTGAACAAATCTGAGGTTTCACGTGCATTGGGGGTGAAGACAGGAACAAGTAGGGGATGTAACCTATATTAAAAGTAAGAAGGTGTCAGTGGAAAAAAGAGACATCTGTTCATTAAGAAAAGAATGTCTACTGTCTTTCTGAGCCTCTGCTTCTTCATGCTTTAAAAAAGAGTATTGCCAGAGTAAGCACAATAGAATTGTGTGTCTATTATTGGAACTCTTTAGCAACTTAAATAAGCCAAGAAGCAGAGAAAATTATCTAACTAAAATTTATTTGGTACATCAAGTAGGCACTTTTTCCTATTTCGTCTTGGAGAATTCAAACATAAGGAACAAAAGATTTCAGGAATAAATGTACCCCTGAATTTATTCATAATTAAGTGGGCTAATCAAACCTCTCTGATTCTATTTCTGGCCATTGTCTCCCATTAGCTTCCAGAGAAGCTCTTGTTCCTTCCTTATACCCAATGCACACTGGAAATTTTTATAAAACAAAAACTATAGTGCAGGCTCCAGAGCTGCCCTGTCAGTTACACTGCAGGAAAGAATGTTTTCCTATCTCGATCTGTCTTTACCCCTCAAGATTTATTGCTTGTGGAGGCCTCCGGATCACCTCAGTTCATATAAACAGGAAACATGATTCCAAATGAAGAAGAGGAGAAAGAAAGCTGGAACAAGCCAAGCACAAAAGGCACAGGGCACAAAGAAAATTAGCTTGCTGCTAAATTTACTTCCCCCGAGATTATGTGATTCTGGACTTCCACAGAGCTTGAAATTTTATATAGCTGATATAAATCAGGTTCCTCAGTCCCAGATCGGAAGTTCACAAGTCCAAAGTTCGATGGGGTAGGAGTAATCTGTTGTAGACACTAGAAATAAGATTTGAATCTGCCTGGGTCACATCCTTTTATGAAAGGTAGGCCCTGCAAATACTAAAGCGTTGTAAACATTGTGCGTGGAATTATAATCTGTGTAAGCCAAAATGCATTCAAGAACTGAGGACTTCAAACAGAATTTAATTATACAGTAGATGGTGATATTGTCAGAAATTATACACTAGTGATGAAGAAAACTAAGGATCAACTTTTAAAGACAACAATTTTGGAAACAACAAACTTGTAGATATGTAAGATTAATCTGTCCCTGTTTGTAATGTCTTATTTTTTATGTATGATTCATAATTACAAAAAATTGTTACATATTTTGAGCATTCTCAGACTTATATTTTGTTTTGTGCTGATATAATTATGGATTAGATAGATACATCAAGAGGTTAGAGATCTCATGATATTCTAATAGTGGAATGATGTCAAAAATGACAAAGATGTGACCCTTTCATTTACTATCTTCTAGTACATATGTGCATATATAAGATATTGCCTTAAGGTTACATTTTAATCAGATTTTATTTGGTGTCCAGAAACTACCAGATTGAAAATGCACAGTTTGAATATTCTGGCAGGTAGAAGGAAGAAATGGGAGAAACAAGGCCCATTTGACACACTGTCATGGCTTATGTCTGATGCCCTGCAAAACGCCAGTTTCTCATAGGATGGGCCGTGGGGAGTAACTGTATCATAGAACTGTGATACTGAATTAGTCCACTGATTGGTTTAGCATAGTTTTGGATGTGGATGATGGATGTACTGAAAAGGGAAGACACAACCAGGTGTGCATGGTACTAGCTAATAGACTTATAGCCTGGTTGGAATAAAAAGGGAAAGAAGGCTAGCTGTCTCCTTCCTTGCATATTCTGGAAATATCCGAAAAGACTTTGGGGATAGAAAAGCGATCTGATCTAGAAGAGAAATAGGAGTAAAGCAGGCTGAGCAGAAGGAATACTTTTACCTTAATGTAAAAGAAAGAAAGAAAGAAAGAAAGAAAGAAAAAAGAAAGAGTTACATTGAGGGCAAAATTAAATATGCATCTTTGCTCTAGTTGGGTGATGGTGCCAGAAACTGGGTACTGGTAGCATCGACACTGGCCTTGTGTGGCCTATTAAGACTTTTGAACTCTACTTATAGGCAATGCAAGCATTTTAAGGAAGTAGTGTTTTGATTTATGCCTTTAAAAAAGTCATTTTGCTAGTTTTGTGATGGATGACTTTAAGGAAAGTGAAACAGTTAGGACCTGTTGCAAGGATGGTTCAGGTCAGGAATGATGAAGGCCATAGAAATGGAAGGAAGAGGATAACACTGGCAAGCATGAGGAAGCAGAAATGGCAGGACTTAGAGTTAGTTGAGGTGCAGGGGACTAGAGAGGAATTTAACTTAGATTAAATTAGCAAGTAGACAGTGGTATTGCTGGCAAAGATTTAACATGACAAAGATTTAGAGAGTGATGGGTTTGGTCTCAAGTAGACTTACTGTAACATATTCATACAGCATCCAAAAGAGCACAACTTGTAGCAGTCAGGGGCTCTGATTGCTGAAGAGAAGCATCTGCCCAGAAGGCAGACCTAGCTGCATGATCATCACAGGTGCCACTGACTAAAGCTGCTGAGACCACAGTTCACAGGTGAGGATATATAGAAGAAAGAATTCAGCTCTGTGAAGCCTGGCCATTGGAAGTGTGGATAAATGGAGTGGTACCCGAGAAGGGGGAAAAAAAAACAACAACAACATCTGAGAGGAAGCAAGCAATTACATGAACAAAGGACTGAGAGGGAGTAACAATCAGCAGGAAAGACAGGAGCAGCAGCAATGGAAGGATTCTCTCTAGATTTGACAATTTTAGCAAGAGAAAGAGACACCCCAAAAAGCAGTTGATAGGTGAGCTATGAGAGCTCTAGACAAATTCAAGCATCTAGAGTGTGGGCCACTAGAAATGACATGGCTAAAAATATAGAAGAGAGGATCAACCACTTAGAAAGTAGAGCTCACATAATCAGTGAGTGCTGGCAGTAGTGTAACCAGCTAAGGGTTTCAGAACAAGGTTGAAGAGATTATCCTGTAACAGACAAATAGTTACCTCATTCACTGAGTCAGAAATGAGGGAGAGATGTGTAGAATACTGAAAGAAACTTCCTTAGGAAAAATTCTGTTTTGTCCAAGAAAACCAAAGGGGCATAATTATCAGTTCTTAGGACGCGGGGAAGTAAATAACGTAAATAGGACAGGTGTGGTATAAACGATTTATTCATTTAAGAAACAAGTGATCAATATCTACAATGGGCTAGTCTGGACCATAAACTAAATGCAACTTGTCTACCATTATGTGGCAAGAGAAAGGTCTAGAATAACCACCAGAAAGAGTTAAAGTAAGAGATGGCTGACTACAGACTAAAAGCTGGAGACAATCCATTTCTAGTAGCATCAACATGAACACTTGAATGGAAACTTTTTTTTTCCAACAGTGTCCAGAATTGAGGTGTAGGAGTGCAAAGTAAATTATTAAATGGATCCAGGATTGGATATTTTGAGCAGAGTGCAGCAGAAAGACAAGGAGAAAGCAGAACAGAGGATATTGATGATATAATTAGAAAGATATCAATGAACCAGAGGTATGCATGAAGGAAGTATAGTAACTAAAATGGGGATACTTGGTCAGGACAGCATTGATGGTCCATGTGGGCTTCAAGAGAACTACAGAACCTAGGTAGAAGGGATTGTTCTTAAGGAGTGTGATAGGTATAATTTCAGAAGATAAGCTGTTCTGCATGTGGCTTGCTGAAGTAGAGGCAAAGTGACTAAGAGATTAAGAATCCTGGAGGCAAAGATAGTGTAACTGTAGATATTGGAGTGATGAGCAAGATTCCAGCTTGCACAAAACCTAGGTTAAGTAAATGATGATCGATTTGTGATGTCATAGACTTCAAAGGATAGACACTCTAACATAGGAATTATAACATATTGACTTGGAAATAGAAACACAACTAAGGGAACACAACTAATGCTGGTTAGTGGAATGTGTCAGACAGAACAGAGAGTAATATCCCAGGATCAAGCGGAAGTAGTGTATTCGGAGATCTGGTAGAGTGAAACAACTGGAATAAAATGGGAAGTTTCAGGAAAGAACATATTAGAGTTATTCGTGAAAGGAATAGGAAGGGTGAGGATGAAGGCAATAGGAAATGGGGTGGGGAGAAGAAAATATCAGACAATAGGGAGAGAGAAGAGTAGAATGGATCCTGGAGAAGCTAGTTTGGAGAGGAGGCCAGGGACGACAGGTTCAGGGCAAATTAACTCAGGTGCAGATGAAGCGCTCAGTTGTTAAGTTAACTCAGGAGCTACTGAGGGGCCCCTAAACAAGCTGTCTAACTATCCAGTTGATAGGCCAGTGGAAAAATGAAGCAAAGACACACCAAAATATCACAAATAAGGATTTGGGGAACAAGTGGAAAGGAAGGGACTACGATGTTAGGGGTTCTAGAGAGGGGGAAGAACATAAACAAGGAGACAACTTTCCTAACCATATTTCAGTTTCCAGTGTATTTAGGTTTGTATTGATATTAAATAAATTGTTCTCATATTCCTAAGCTGCTTCTCCTTCCCTGTGGACACTGTCCACTTTATTTTCACTGGTTTCCAGGAAACTCAAAAACAACATTTCTCCCTACTTCTTCTAGTCTGTGAAGCATACAGGTGGAGAAACACACATCTCCAGCTTTAGCCTAGGTTAACTCACCTTACTCCTCCTCTGTACTAATTTTCCTTACTTCAGATTTCTTCTTGCTAGGCTTATTTACTTCCACTCTGCTTAAAGTGATGCTTCTATAAATAATAAACATTTTAGTCTTGAATTTATTCAAGTTTTGCACAAAGAACATAATTACATATTCAGGTACTAGAAACGTGACAAACAACATTTATTCCATGGGACTTTTGAAAATATTAGTGCTTCTATATACTTTCTTTTTTAATTTTTTATTTTTTATTTAAATTTAACAATGGTTATATTACATATTTTCATCATCAGATCAGTTTAAATTAATAGATAGAGGTATATAAGATTGATCAAACAATTAAACATTAACACTTTCAATAAACATTACCTTTTTTTTTCCTTTTTTTCCCCCCTTTCTTTTTACTTTCTACCAGGCTTATATCTTGTATATACTCAAAGACTGCTATTAAGATTCTATAGATATTGTTCTGGTTCCAAATTTCTAGGTACATCAAGATTAGGATGAGATACAAAGCTGTCCAATCTTGAGAATCATATGAGGCACTACTAATAATTGTGTCAGGCCAATAAATACTCGCAGATTAATTTCTAAATATGGCCTTAAGTTACAAGTTACTTTTGTTCTCTAGGGTTGATTCTCAGCTTTGTTAAATATTTCTTCATATGAAAATAGCTTTTTAAAGGAGATGGTTTGGTTTTGAAGTTATTTGGAATATCTATAAATCAGCACTCCTGACTTTCCACAAAGGACTATAAAACTGCCAGTAGTGATGACCAGGAATCCTCCTGCTAGTTATTCAGGCAACTACTCAACTCAATATTCTTACTATGAAACCATCCAGAAAAACAGGGGAGTGTCTGAATTTCAAGAGCTATTCTGTTACTTTCCCTGCACCATGGATATTTATTTCACATGGCTACATCTGTTGGATATGAAAGTAAGTCTTATTCATATGAAATGCATGAGGTAGAATATGGCATACACCGCAGATAGCATGTAGACTGAAGTCATTTGGATTGGATTATTGGTCCACAAGGGCATTCAGCAAAGCAGATTCATGGTCACTTTGGTATTCAGCTTTGCCCTTGCTTTTCGGCACTGTGATAGTGATCAAAACATGCACAACTCAGATGCTTCTTTGATTCTCATAGCTAGCTACTCACAAAAATGTAAGACAGAAAAATGTAGGGATAATTCCAACACAATGAGAGTGGAGAACAAAAAGAATTTTGATAGAAATATGGCCTGATAGGCTTCCTGCTCTGAAGTGAAATCCGAAAGACAGCCCACTTGGGAAGGATCTTCCTACTCTTGAATATCCATCTCTCATGAATCTGGGCACTTATAGGAAGTATCTTATGGTAGCATTGGGGACTGAGTAACTGAAATCTATTGCTCTGTTTTTCAGGTTGCTGTTAAGTAATGCTTGCTTTTGGAGAGAGGGTTCTAGAGACGTCATGAATGCTTTCTCCACTCGGACCATAACTGATATTCTTTCTCCTGTCAAGGCACAGGCTTGAGAGCTGCACTAGTACAGGGGACAAAGACCTCTTATGTCAATTACAGGTCTGTAAAACTGAGGGATATTTGTTCACAGAGAAGTGCTAATAGTGAGTTGAATGTTAGGTTTGCAAGGGTGAAATAAATCCTGAGCTCAACCATGGAGCTGAAGCAGAAAGAACCATTAAGAAGAGGACCCTCCACACAGCAAAGCAAATGGGAGTTTTCTGGAATAATTCCTGCCCAGGTTAATGGGCTCCTCTTGCCTGGCTCGAGCCTTTCTCATCTGGCATCAGTTTCTTTTCACATCTATTCAAAACCTGAAAACAATGTACATATATTATAGTCCATGTTCACAAGGCATTCGTCTAGGATTTCCTCTTTTCATATACCTGGATATTAAAACTTAGAACAAAATTAAAATTACTTCTCAAACAGTCTGTACACTCTGTGTATGGGAGAATGTAACATAGTTAGTTAAGCTTTTATGTAATAAAATTAATGATCCAATATAGTTTATCAATGGTGTAATAATGATTAAATTTATGCTACTTTTTCTGAAAGGTAACATGAGTTTCTGCATGTAATTTGCTAACCAACATGTATATATTTGCTTGTTAATCTGTGAAATCACCCTGAAAACACAATTGCCATTGAATCTATATTAAATTCACATAAAAAAACAAGTAAGAGTAAAAATATGTGTTATGCAATTTATTTAAAAGACTAGAAACTAATTAGTCTGAAAGTTATAAATTGAAATCAAGCTTCTCAAACTTAGACTTTCTAACTTTAAACTCTCTAAGCTTATTAATGGAATTTCCAAGAGAATTAAGTACTTTTTTTATTTTGTGACATATTTAGGATGGATTAGTCATAATAAAAGTTTCAGTTAAATGTCTTTCCAACATCTTTCCATCTTTCCAAATATGCTTAATCAGCAATTTTTTAAGAACTCAAAAAAATTGAATATATATATTTTAACAAGGCATTTTTCCACAGTTTTGGTTCAAGCCCTGTGGGTTTTCTAATAACCTTAGTTCTAAGGTACGTTTTTAAAGGAACAAATAGGTTTAATAGATTCCACCTTAGAAAAGAGTTGTTTCATTAAAGTAAGGTGACACAATATAATTTTTGCTATATGTTGTAAATAATACAACGAGACATCAATTTATTCTCCTATCATTTTACAAATCACTTATCAAATATACTCAGAACAGATCTAAGCCATCAAAATTTATGCATGAAAATATTCTTTTGTGAATGTACATAAGTAACGTCAGAGTAAATTTACCAATATGAGAATGAAACATTAACCAGAAAGTCTATTAATATGAATCATTTTCCTCCGATAGGAGGTAGATAATGACTGCTCTGATGGGAATCAATCTGAAATTTTTGTTTGATCTGGTCTTAATAAGTCTAGATTTTTACCTCATTGAAAAGTCCCACTATTCTTCTCCAGGGTAACCAGTCTTTATTATAGCAGTTCTGAGAAATTCTGTATCAGAGTCAAGCCTCAATTTTGTATTTTCTAGGACATCTATCTTTTAGAATTATCACAGACAACAGCTTTCCCACTTATGAGACCTCTATCTTTGATCAAAAATAATGGTTTTCCCTAGTCTCCACGTGCTGAAATATACAATGTTAGAACACTGCAGTTGTCTCTGCACTCTGCATGGGGAGGACCACGTTTGGTATCTTCATATTTCAGATAAACGGCTTGCTGGCCAAGCTCATTTACATCCTCCTCAACTAAGGAGAAATTTAACTAAGACTGGTTGGAATGGAAAGTATGATTGGCTCATCCGTGACTTTATAAGAAAAGAGTGGAGTGGTAGATTGCAGTTGATTAAAAAAAATGAGATGTATTTAAGAAAGATTTATTGGGCTGGGGAGATAGTTTGGTGGTCTAGGCACCTGCCTGATGAGCACAAGAACCCAGGCTGGATCCCCAGTACTGCATCCTGTGCTGGCCACTGAAACTGGGTGTGATGATGCATGCCTGTAATCTCAGCACTGGGGAGGCTGACATGGAGTATCACTATGAGACCAAGCTGTGTAGCAAGACCCTGCGTCAAATAAATAAATGTAAGAATTGTTTAAGAATTACATAAAGATGGGCCGGGGAGATAGCTCTGTGGCACAAGTGCCTGCCTGGCAAGTGCAAACTTGTGAGTTTGAACCCCGGTTCTGCCAAAAAATAATGAAATATATAAGTGACTATCAATGTTTCCCCCCAAAAGCTTAGTCTGTGGGAAAGAAAGACAAGGATGGAACAAGGAAAAGACATCCAGTCCCCACAGGCCAACACAGTGCCCACTGAGGGGAGGGGCGGCGCACTTCTCCATGGGTGGCTCCCCAACAGTCATCACCCTGTATTGTGGCTAGGGTCTGCACCCTGGGGACATGTGCTTGTAGCCTGGCTGCACCCATTCTGTAGCTCATGCCAGTTACCTCATCACTGTCCCCTCAGCTCCCAACAGGATGATAATAGTCCTAACTATTCATTAAAATAACCTGAGAATTAAATGACCCTGTTGGCCTCTCTTTAATACAGTGACTGACACAAAGTATCATTTATAAAAACAGAGTTTCTTATTTTTTCATAGGTGAAGACCTATTGCCAAAAAGTATTTGCAAAATCTCATAAACTTGGGATGCTTACTGACAAGAGGGCTGAAAGGCTGTACCGATGTCCTCACACGTATTTACATCTTATGTAAATATGGAATTCTGTTCTCTACCTACCACATCTTCTCTGGCTCTGTCCACTTTTATTTTCTTCCTTATGAAGAGATAATGTATCCATCCTATTACATTTTAAAAATTAGGATAATCTGTCAAATATATTTATTAAGGCCTCTGTTTAAATGAGCAATTTCAAATCCTACTATTTAACCTAAATTTTATCTCTGAAATGCTTTGTCTCTTGTTAGAATATGAGCAGAGAATAAACTCATGGATGTGAATAAAAGATGGAGCATTTTAAATGGGAAATTTCAATTACCACCCTTAGCCTACACATAATCCAAGAAACTTTCCTTTCATTAAAATGCAAGCAGAGACTAAATTGATGCATTTGAATAAAAAATGCAACACATTGTTACTGTCACAGATATTATGAAAGTCAGATGGAGACTGTGATACAAAGCAACATGGGGTGGTATTAAAATACTTAGGGGTTTTCTTGTAGTTCAGGCAGCAATATTCATGGGTCAAGAATCACTTAAATCTTTAAGATCAGCCATGTCAAAAGCATAGATGACCTCATTCGAGCCATGCACCACTTGACTCTTCTTGTATGACTTCCACTTGCGAAGTACAGATACTCAGCCGTTTTTCATTTATGATGTGCAAGATTTTGAAGGCTGTAAACACTTAGAGAAGACATCATTCTGGGTGGTCTTGGTAAGGGAAAAGAAGACATAATTAGAAATGACATAGCAAAAGGGAAACAAAGTAGACTCTGACAATAAAAAAAAAAAAAAAAAAAAAAACCTTCTAACTACTCCAAGAACTAACATGGCAATATGCACAGGAAATTGAAAGATACTGATGATGCAAAATAATCTGATGGGACCAAACAAGGCACTGGTATGACTTGAACACATTAATGCAGTTTTATATTTAAAGCAAGTTCACTGATAAGTAATACCACGTGTTCACCTTATTTTAAATGTGACATAAACAGAATAATCAAGAGGGAACAATCATGTTTCAAACTATGACTCTTACATCACACTTGGAAACCTCAGCAAAAGAACCCACCAGTAAACCAAGACAAAGGCTAGAAGGAATCTTAACTTTTCTCTGGCCTCATTCTCTGGCTCAAGACGGTGGACATCTTGGCCAAATGAGATCAGGAAACCAGGGAGATCCTAGAAATATGAATCATCCCCAAACTGGCAGCTGAAGTATGAAGAGCTTAGAGATGCTCCAAGGAAGCTGCACAGCCAGCTTGGAGACCTGAAGGAGGGAGAAGCACAGAGGGCTGAAAGCCAGCCACAGGACAGCGAGAGAGGGTAGGGAAGCAGAAGCTAGTGCTGCTGTGGGAGAAAAGCGCAAAGCACGATGGGAAAGGGCTCTTCCAGTGAGGGTAAGAGCAGAAAGGCTGCCCTGGTTGGAAAGAGAAAGTTGTTTGCTCTGTCCACGGTGGTTTGCCTCTAGTAATAGGTCACTCTTCCTGCCATTTCTCTATGTAACTGTTATTTGATGTGAAAGGAAAAGATGGTAGAATTAGAATTGCTGACTAATTCACAGTGCTTTGGGTTGTGCGTAATGAAAACTTAGCAAATAGGGAAAGAAGGTTAGGAAGTAGGAACCAAGAGAATGTGAGGAAGAACAGAATAGAAAGAGAATGGTTGGAGATGTGAAAGAGGAGGAGGAGGAGAGTGGACTTCAGTGATTTAAACAAGAGAGGACAGGATGACCCGTTGTGTTGAGAATCTTTGGCTATTTCAAGATACACAATATATGGATAAGAAAATAAACAATGCGGGTTCCTATGGCTAAACTGAAAAGAATTTCCCTACCTCCTGTGGAAAATTGGAGCTTACTCAAAACATTGGTGGTGATTGTGTTTGGCTTTAATTGCAAATGCTCTGCTGTAAAATGGTCATATTAAATAATCTTGAAATTTCATTTACAGTCCCAGTGAAATTCCAGGAGATCCTTCCCTTTTACAATTTCAGAATCCTAAGTTCTCAGCGTTTGAATCCTGGAGAAGAACCAAACCAGTCCTTATCTGATTCATAGAAACCATCTCCCTGAGGATTCACAACCTCCCCTGGAAATTAGATAAACAACATGGTCTCCACCCCATGTATTCCTAGAGGAGTGATATTGTGGATAACTTGTCAACATCTGCGGTTGGGAAATGTAAATTTCATATTCCAGCATAATGAGCAATTGCATGAAATATGAGAATTCCCTTGACACTAATAATGATCCTAGCATCTAGATGGCACTTGAAAACGGAGCAGACATATTCATTCCTCTAGGGTGAAGCTCCCTCAATACTACACAGTTCATTCTATAACCACCTTCTCTCACCAGTAGTTACGGAACACTCCAGTGAAAGTAGTAAAGTACGACTACATAAAGAGTTCCAAAAAATTTGATGTGCCGACCCCTTCCCTGTGGCTTGCTGAGACGGCGATTGAGACTGGGCATGGTGGCATGTGCCTGTAATCCCAGTACTTGGGTGGCTGAAAACAGGAGAATCACCAGTCTATGTAGTGAGACCCTGTAAACCTTGTAATATATATTTAAATATATATTTAAAAATGTGAAATTAAATTTTCTTTCACTACACCTAAAACTTGCATTCCCTAATCTATAGACACTAGGGGGGATACATGTAACAAAGGAAATGGAAAAGTTGGTTTTGCTGAATTTAAAATTGTTTTTATCTTTTCTTTGCGGAACCAGGATTTGAACTCATGACCTTGCACTTGCCAGGCAGGTACTTGTGCCATGGAGCTATCTCTCTGGCCCCTATCTTTTATTTCTTTCTTTGGTACAGGGTCTTGCGACACAGCTCAGACCTATAGGGATCTTCCTGCCTCCACCTCCAGAGAGCTAAGATTACAAGCGCCTGCCACCATGCCTGGTTTTGGTGGCAAACAGAGTGGGGCCCACACAGCATGTAGTACCAGGGATCAAACCCAGTACTTGCACTTGCCAGGAGACACTTAGACCACTGAGCTATCTCTTCCACCCCACTAATTTGATTTTATGAATGAAATACACTTTATTAATGAACGTTTAGAAATATATTTTTGTTCAGCCTATGTCACACCAGAACAAAAGAGGAAAGGAGACGTATCCATATCTAGAGTTTGTCAAGGCCTTACATAAAAACTTTAAGATACATTAATGTGAAATTAGGGTAGTTAATACTTATTGAGTAAAAGGCTTGTAAACTGTAGCCATGTTTTTCCCAGCTGCCTACCGTCTACTGGGACAGAGAGCAGAGGGAACTTCTCTGAAATGTTACTTTATAAAATTTCAAAAGTACCTCCTGCAAAATGCTACTCAGCAGAAAGAAATCACCACTTCCTTCAGTTACTTGGAACCTATAAATCTAGCAATCAGTGGAAAACGCTTTTCACCCACAACTTTAACTTTGGGTGAAGCAACTTTCACGGGAATATTTCAAAGTTGCAATTCTAGGGAGAAAGTAAAATAAGTAAATAAATAAATAAATAAATAGGAAGTCGTGGTATTTATCACTTCTCTGAGAACTTTAGGCAAGTCAGATTTTATACCCTTTGGGGAATGGACAGAGTTCATCCCATCACCCCTGGACAGCAAAGTAATTCCAGAACTAACTTCAAAGGGAAACCCATAAGCAGGGCTTACAAAGCATTATGCCACACACGCTTCATATCTGGAGGTATCTCAAATCAATTATGCAGATACTATTAAGTAGGCAATGGAAGCAAAAAAAAATCCAATTTTTAAGTCCCTTATTCCACTTTTTACAAATGGAAAAATATTACTTAGATCTTTTCAGTAAGATTTGAATGAAGTGTATTTAATAGGGATCAAAATGAGAGCTGTGGGAGGGAAGAGGACAATTCTCCTGAACTGACTCCATTCAAGTTTCTTGCTTTACTGTTTAATTAATGACCTTGTGACATGTTTGAAAAATAGCAATGTTTCCGATTTCCAGCAATGTCAAATCCAGGACTTCCTCCTCACTATAGCCAGCTTGAGTTTAAACTCCAGTTCAGTGAATGCTAAGGAAGCAAGCTTACTGTCTACAGGAGTTTAGAAATATATTTCCACCCCAGTTGCTGTCATGAAACAAAGAATCAAAAAACATGGTAAGTAGAACAGAAGCAGGACAGAACCCAGTGAACTGGACAAGCATGTCACAGGCACAGGACACAGAAAATTACCTGACACCACTCGTGAATCTCTCCTTACATTCCCCCATAATCAGAATTCAGGAATAACCAGACTTAAAAGAAGAGCCCATGCAGGGGCACCTCAGCACTGGCATGAAAATTAAAAGAAAAAGAAAAGATAAAGCTATGGGTGGAACAAAAATATTTATCCAAAGCATTCACATTTGTATTCTATGAAAGGATTTTATTGCCATTTTCTCAAAAGCATGCCTAATCTGTTTTCAACCTGAAAGAGTATCCTTTACATCACAGAAAGTCGAAGTATTTGTTATATTAAAAATGCTTCACTGGGGACATTCACTTCTAGCTGATTTTGCACTTTCCTTCTTTTTCCATCTACTGTGTTGGTTTGAGTCCATGGTGTTAGTGTTGACTGGTGAAAGGGAATTCGTTGCTTAACGTTAGCTCCTAGTCCTTATTTTGGCATGCTAGAGGGATAAAA
The DNA here is from genome assembly GCA_004027025.1 of Myocastor coypus. Lineage (NCBI taxonomy): Eukaryota > Metazoa > Chordata > Mammalia > Rodentia > Myocastoridae > Myocastor > Myocastor coypus. The sequence goes on from PVJA010000725.1 coordinate 94,702, forward strand.
ACATCGAAACTCATACAGCCACATCGAATGAAAAGAAATCCTTTCCATATAAAATGCAGGGCTGGCAAGATAGCTCAGTGGTCTAAAGCACCTGCTTAGGCAAGCTTAGGCAACCACAGGGACTGCAGTTCAATCTGCAGGACCACATGCTGTGCCAGCCCCACCCCCAGGGCAGGCTGAGCCAGCCATAACAGAAATAAATAAAGTTTAAATAAATAAAGCAACTAGATGAACTCAATGTTCATCTCCAAAGCCACTGTAGTGTTGACACATCAAAACTCTCCCCCAAAATGCCTATCTACTATTCCATCATCCTCTTTTTCTTCAGGAATAATCATTTCAGAATGAAGGTAACATTTCTTTTTTAACCTAATATTGTGAGAGTTTTGTTCTTTCTCTTGTGCTATATTTATTTGTTTTTAAATCCAAGAGGTTATTTTTAAGAGATAATTGTGGTAGAATTTGTTAGCTAAAAGTATGCAAATATCTGTGACAACTGCTAATTAGATTAAGTATATTTCCTGAAACAATCTCTATCACTGACTTTTCTAATTACCCTTTTTATTTTTGTTTTGTTTATTTTTTATTTATTCATTTTAATGAGAGAAAAAGATGAAATAGTAATAAAACAGTTTCAAAACAGATTAGTAAGATAGTTACAATAATTAATACACTGCATAATGTTGTCTTCATAGCAATGGAGCATCTATCTCTGACAAAACAAAACAAAAAACGGGGATATAGATAAAGGACTATTTTGTCAGTGAGATAGCTCAGTAGAATAAGCTCTTGCTTGACAACGGCAAGGTCCAGAGTTCAATCCCTGGTACTTCAATAAATAAATAAATAAATAACCATTTTGTTGTGAAATTATGTATACACACACACACAAGATAGCATAAACATACAGTTATTTTCTCTTAGTTAACTGAGAAGAAAGGTTTGTACTAATGTTGTTTAGATAAGATATGGTGTCTGCATCTTGTTCTCTGAATGTGTACTATGTTTACAAATAGGAGTACTTATATCACGGCTTAAATCAAGTATGAATTTGTCTGGAAATTTAATTTCTTTATATTACATCTTTCCTATGGACAAATATATTAGTGTTACAGAAAGTTAAACTTCAAACAAATTTCTAAACATAACTCATGAAAAAATTCAAAAGACTATTAAAGAGTGTAGCAGAGAGTTTGACAATTGAGGTCTGTTGTAGTCAGGATTTTCAAGGGCAACAGTACAGGACACGTAAAATTTATAGGATTACTTTATCATTGTCACCCAAAGCATCATATACAAAAAGAGTGCAAGAAACCTGTCCACACACTAAATGCCTAATGAATCTAGCAGAGTGCCTGGATCCCACAGCAACGTCCAACACGAGTACAACTGGAGACACAGAACCCATAAAAATGACCCCCATGAGTCCAACTCGAGGCCTATAGCCCCTCACAAGGTCTCATGCAAGCCTGTTTCATGGAGCTGTGCTAGGAAGGTCCAGAGGTCAGTGGTGGAAGGTAGAAAGTCTGTGCCAGTAGCCTGAGGGATCTGCACTGGAGCCAAAGAGTGATACTCAAGGTAAGGATCAGAGCTCCCCTGAAAAGTCACAGCCATTCTCAGTGACAGTGAGGTCCTGAGCTCCTCTAATGATAACAACAGCCAAGTCCATATCAGGAAAGCCAGTGTGATAAACTTTACCAAGGCAATGAATAGGCTACCATCTTCCCTTCCAGAGCCAGAAAACAATGCTCAAAATAAGGACCAGAGCTCCTGTAAAGAGTACAACAGCCATCCTCAGCAACAGCAAGATCCTGAGCTCCACAGGAAAGTTAGCATGACAAGCTCTTCAGGACAACCAACAGAACAGCTCCAGGAGAACAACAGCTCCCTAGTACTTCTCCTTCTCCTTCTCCTTCTCTTTCTCCTTCTCCTCTTTCTCCTTCTTCTTCTCCTCCTCCTCCTCCTTCTTCTTCTGCTGCTGCTTCTCCATTTTTTTTATTTATGTTGGCAACAATCCTCAATTGGACCTTTCATAACTAGCACCACAGTGATTCAGTTCAGCTGGGTGTACAAGTTGACCACTAGCTGTCAATCCCCAAGATCCAACACAAATATGGAGTCCCCAACTAAGTGGGGACTTGTATTTCTTGCCATTACAGCCTGCATTGAAAGGCAATATGGTGACATGTGAATAAAACAACTCTTAGAGGCAGATCACCTGACCTCTGCCACATTGCTCCTGGGAAAACTTGAGGAAATCATGTAGACTTCTAGTGCCTGATCTTCATCTCTGAGGTAGGGATGATTGTAGCACCTTAGTCATAGCAATGCTAGAGACTTAATAAACTGATTCATGCTGCTCAAGTGCCATGGCCAGGAGAGGCGCGAACCATTAAACTGACAGCACGTGCTATCAGAGGTCCGTCCCTGCCACCAGGCGGTGGGAATGTGGGGTGAATCATCCTGCACAGGGCAGTGTAGTCTCAAAGTCTTGCTATGTAATTCAGGCTATTTTAAATATGAAACCTCCAGTAACTGTAAGCTAAATAAACCTTTCCTCCCCTAAGCTTGCATGTCCTATATTTGTCCCAGCAACAAGAGAGAAGAGTAACTAAGACAGAATTTGGCATCAGGAGTGGGGTCATTGCTGCGGCTAAACCTGACCATGTGGATTACAAGCTTTTGGGAATGGCTTATGGGGAGAAATAGGAAAGGTGTAGAGATGCCCCCTGCAAGAGATGTACCAGAAGAGCTTCAGCCTTTCTATAAGGAAGAATCTGGTCAGAGCTTAGACCAGAAGACTGATAGGAATTTTGCCTATAAAGACAAACCTAGGGAGGTTTCTGCTGGGAAGATGGACTACATTGGCTGTTGGACTCCATGTCATTTGTGTTTTGCCTTGGCAGAAATCTTATCTGAATTTTGTCCATGTCCAGGGACTTTGCCTGAGACTGAACTTAAACATAGAGGACTAATTAATCATTCAAAGGAAATCTCAAGGTAGTCAAATATTGGGGTAGTAGCATGGTTATTGCTAGGGGCTCTTAGTCAAATATGTGTTGAGAATAAAGAGCAAAAGGCCCAACAGAATGATTTAAAATGTTGTGAGTTTAGTCAGAAAAAAAGTGCCAGGGAACCTGTGGACTACAAAGATAGAGCTAAGATCTCCATTGCTCAGGAGGAACAGAAAAGCAGAAAAGATGTTCTGAGAGCATCACAGGAGGTGGCAGGTTCTCACCCTTTGCAGCCTCAGAAGCACAAGAGTGAGGGACTTTGCTTTGAGGAGAAAGCAGCAGAGCTCCGTGTTCCAGAACGGAGTCACTGACCACACCAGGTTCCAGAATGGAGGTGGCAGCCACATCAGATTACAGAATGGCACCAGCATAGAAAATTTGCTTCCTGGAATCAGGGTCAGAGTGTTCAGAAACCCAGGCATTCAATCCCTACAGCTAAAAGAAAAGGAAGCCTGGCTACTCTTCCAGCTGGCAGCAGATATTGGCATCGACAATATGGCATTGGTTTTAGGCATATGCAAAATGAAGGCGTTCTGAGATTAGAAGGCTTCCATCTCAATTTCAGAAGAAGGCCTTGGAGGCCAAGCAGTGTACCCCAGGGAGGGCAATGTGTAAAGCTGTGAGTGAGAAGCCTACTCTGTGGAAAAATCAGAATTTTGGAAAAGCTAGGAACATGGATCATCTGAGGAAAATTGCAAAGAGGGAGGAAAGCCAGCCTAAGAAAGAATCCATGGGAGCTACCACCACCAGAAGTACCCTAAGGGTGGAGCTACATGGAGCTCACAGTTTGCCACAAATTGCTTTGGATGTTCCACATGGAACTATAGGACTTAATGTTTGCCCTGCTGGATTTTGGACTTGTTTTGGCCCCAGTAGTTTGTATCCTCCTGTGTATAACTTTTGGAATTGCAATGTTTATCTTGTGTGTTTCAATGTTGGATGTATTTAATTTTCCATTTGTATAGGTGCTCATAGTTGAACGTTTGTCTTGGATCTTGGAGGAGACCTGGGACTTGGACTTTTCAACAATGCTGAAACCATTGGGACTTTGACAACTCTTAGAGATGGACTAAAATGCCTTCTGCAGAAAGGGATGTACATGAGACTTTGGGGGTCCAGGGGTGGAATGTTATGCTTTGTATCTAGTTGCCCTCCCAAAGCCTCATGTAAATCATGGGGCTGTCAAGCACATGGCTTGAGGGGTGTGGCCAAGAGAGGTACGAAACGTTAAACTGACAGCATGTTCTATCAGAGGTCCCCCTCCTCACCAGGTGCCAGTCTCTCGGAGGTATGGAGTGAATCATCCTGGACACAGCAGCACCCCAGTTTCTCCTCCAAACCTTATAAAGTGGAGGCAGTGTCTTGAAAGCCCCAGTAACTGTGAGCTAAAGAAACCTTTCCTCCCCTAAGCGTGTATGTCCCATATTTGTCCCAGCAGTGAGAGAAAAAAGTAACTAATACAGTTATCTTATTTATTCCAAAATCAACCTCACATATTCAACCTCTAAAATATTCAAAGATTTGGATCTAGGTAAGGACTCAATGCATCTTCTGTGTAAAGATCTGACTCAAGGGAGACTCCTGAGTAGGGCTAGCTGCACCCATTCTGCACTTACCAACTAAGGAACACCATAAACTACCATATTATAGGATGTTTAGAGATGTCAATCTTATGTTATTGGGGAGCTAATTAGGAAATTTTGATTAAATACATGGTCAGATGGGAAAGCTGCTACAGAACCTGATCGTATCCTGTTATGTTCCTGGATTAGACTGGTACAGGCTAGACCTCCATCACTTTCTCTAATGAAAATAAACATGTAATTATGTCTATCTTTCCTTCTTTACCTATGAAGATTTGCTTTTGCCATGCCCTGTTTAGAGCTCTGGAATTAGAGTACTGGAATTATTGAGGAAATTTTTTTAAACACACATTTAGTTATATGGCTCCATCCATTTCCCACGAAAGCACCATCTCCTTCTTTGGGCCCATGGATATGTACTGAGCTAGAATTGAACCCTGGCCTTGCATCCTCATGGAGACAATGAACATATGACACAATTTAAAGGAGGAGAGGTTTGCATTGGCTCATATTTTGTGCCCATGGTTAGCTGGCTGCAAGGCAAAGATGACATCATGAAAGGGTCTAGGCAGAGGGTAGCTGTTGACCCCATGCCAACCAAGAAACAAACAGAAGGGCAGAGCTGGGGACAGAAATACACACTTCTAGGCCATGCCCCAGTTACTCACTTCAACCAGGCCCCATTTTCTGACAGCATATTCAACTAGCAAACTCATCAGAGCTGAACCCACCGATGAGTATGTCTCCTCTCCATGATCCAGTTGCCTTCCAAAAAATGAGACTTTGAGGGGACATTTTAGATCTGAATTATAACACCCCATCTCTGACCTCCAAAAGATTCAGGTCAACCTCATAATGAGAAATGAATTTAGTCCATATATCTAAGAGTCATCAAAGTTTTCACAGTTCAAAAGTTGGGAAAAGTCTTAAGTCCAAAGTATCCTCTGAGGTGTCCCAAATTTTCTGGTCAAGGAGATTATGGGACCTCAGAGGAAAGTGATGAATGAACTATAGTGCATCTAAGGAGAGTTACCCAGAGACAAACATTCTCTCAGGCTTTCATAGAAAGCAAACTGGCCAAGCAATGGCCATGACTTGTCCCGAAGGCTGACACTAACAACAGTTCTACAAAGTACTGTCTATGGTCCCAAACTTAACCTGAGGGGATTTGAACCTGGAAGAAAAAAAATGAATGTTTTGTTATACAGGTCTTGCTTCGACTTGCCCTGGACCACCTAGCAAGAAAAAAAAAATGCTTAATTACAATGCATGAAACGCAGAGCTAGATTGGTGAGATGAGCTTTAGGAGGCTTAGATTCAATAGCCTCCAACATTGCAAGCTTCACTGGTGGCCCACTGCAATTGCAGAACATTTAACTGTGTATGTATCTGCTTCCTCTTAGTCCAAAGAGAAGGATATTCTTTTCCTTTTTTTTTTTCTAAGCAATATCAATAGGGAGGTGGGTCATGCCCACACACTGTACTCTGTAGAACGATTGTGAGGACAACATACAATATGTCAACTTTCAAGAAAAAAAAAAGTAATGTTGATTTAAAAGTGTTAATGTTTAATTGTTTGATCAATCTTATATACATATATGTATTAATCTAAACTGATCTGATGATGAAAATATGTAATATAACCATTATTAAATTTAAACAATAAAAATATTAAATTAAAAAAAAAACCTCAATAGTAAAAAAAAAAAAAAAAAAAGTATCCTCTGAGAATAAAGGCAAAATTTTTCCCTGAGCCCAAGTGAAACGTTTTTAAAGTTAAATACTTCCAACAACCAATGGCAGTGGACAAACATTCATATTCTACACTAGAGAAATATGGAAATAGAAGGTGAGGCCAGGGAGATAGCTCAGTAAAATAAGCAATTGCCTTACAACGTCCTGAGTTCAATCTCAGGTACCAAGAAAAAGAGAAAGACAGAGACAGAGAGAGAGAGAGAGAGAGAGAGAGAGAGAGAGAGAGAGAGAGAGAGAACACTGGAGAGGGAGAAAGAAAAGGAAAGAAGAAAACAAAGAAACAAAGCTTTTCTAAATGAAGAGTTCAGGAGGAATTAAAGGGAGGATCTAGGAATGAAAATAAAAAATTCATTATATCATGGGCAGATACAAATTCTGTATGATGAATGTAACCATTACTTTCATTTAACATGTACCAATAAAATCTGATTGAAAAAATATCAAGAAAGAAAGAAAGTGAAGATAATGAAGACACTTACTACATCATATGTAGTACCCAAAGAAGGCTATGGTAAAACACGAGCTCCAAAGGCTTTTGGTGGGCCCATTCACTTGGCATTGTGAGTTGTAGCTAACGTGGCTTCTTTCCTTAGCAGGTGCTCTGCATTCCTAGCTTCTCCGGTTTCTTGGGGCATCACCGAACTTTCAGCCTCGTGCCCTTGCCCCAAGCTCTTAGAGACACATTGCCTAACCTCCCAGGATTTTTTGAAACCCGGTTAGAAGCTTCTCTGATCCCCTACCTCTAGCATCCTTCACACCTATAAAGCCAGCATTGTGTGTATGTTTGCTCCATCTTAAGCAGTAGGCAGGCTCCTTTGGATCATGGTTACAGTGTTCCCTGAGAACTTACATGGCTGAATTTGAGAAAACATTTTCCTCTATAATTCTGAATGAGCAGAACACCCCGCAGGGTTCTTCTCAAATCAAATATTTTCACTTTAACACCTTCAGTCCTTTGCTGCGGATGGTCTTCCTGATCTCTGAGATGCTTTAAAGCTATCTTTTCTGTTTTCCTGATACAAAGTTCTTGCTCCTTTTCAATAGTAACCTTTCCAGAAACCATGCTCTTTTTTCACACAACTTTACAAGCACTTTCTTTCTTGCAAAAGTAGAATATTTTGTGTTTGGCTTTGTCTTTGTCTCCTAAATTTTACTGTACATCTGGCCAAAGCAATTACAATATTGGGCTTCTTTGAAATTTCCTTTTTCAAGCTGAGTCCACCACCCTTAATTTAAGGCCTTTGCAACGTTTAGGACATGGGCAGTATGAAGCCAAAGTTTCTGGCAGGTTGTAACATACATGACCTCTAGCCCAACTGCCAATGAAGTCCTTATTCTCAAAGGAAGCATTCTCAGCCTGGACTTCATTATCTGCATTTCATCAACATCTGGTCTGCTGAGCTCCAAAAGAATCTCCTGTCAAATTCATCTTGCAGCATTCCAAAATTTCTCAAGCCATCATCTCCAAATTTTTCCAAACCCTCGCAAACAAGTTCCAAAGGTTTCTAATCTACAAGGTCAGGTACTGTGACAGCAATGATTCCACTTTACAGGTATTAAAATCTATCTTAGCAAAGTACCAATTACCTACAACTTAAAGGAGAGAGATTAGTTTTGGCTTATTCTTTCAGGCCATGGTCATCTGATTTCAATGAAGGAATAGTACAGTGGAAAGGCATGGCAGGGAAAATGTGTTAATCTCATGGAAAACAAGGAGAGAGAGAAGAGGGGTGTAGACAAGAGAAGGCCCTTCTAGCTCACACAACCAGTAACACACACCCCTTTCAATCATACCACCCTCCTAAATAGAATTTTTAACTACTAGACTCATTATGAAGCTATTAAACTCTATGAATATATCACTCCCAGAATCCAAGTGCTTTCAACATACATAAGAATTTGAGGGAATATATCTGAGCAGTAACATATTTTATATTTTGAAAATATATGTGCAGTTGAGCAAAATTAGACAATACAAGATTAAAAAAGAAAATAGCATCAATATATAAATAAACCTTAGCCCCACAATTCCAATGTAATATCTCTCTCTTCTCTCTCTTCCTCTTCCCCCTTCTCTTTTCTTACATTACTAGGGATTAATCTCTGAGTCTCTGAATACATTTATAGCCATCTTTTTAACATGGAACCTATCTAGGTCAAAATAATTCTTATCAGGTTTCTATAATAATTGTAAACTCTTTTTCTATCATAATTTTAATATAGTTACAGCTATGTTAGATGAACAATGCTTAACTTTTTATTTTTGCTTAGCATTATAAGATGATCTTTTATTCCTGTTATAAAAGTAGATATCCTGAGAACTAGAAAACAGAAAGATCAAAACCATTGCAAATAAATTATATCACTTGCATTTAATTATAATTAGTACTAACTAAAATCATACAGTTCAAATCATATAGTACATCACACCACTCATGTATGTTTTCTCCTAACATTGCTCAGTATTATTTCACATTCCTTCCATAGTGCCTGGATCAGCACCCACTCTGCCTCATGTCAAGTCTGTAAGTTATTTCGAGCTACAGTGGATAGTGAGTGAACAGAGAGAATAATTGGCAAGGGTCTTGCACTCCACTAATCCTCTCTTAGCTCCTACCCAAATCTCAGTGGAGCCTAAATATTTTTCTGACTCTATTTGTCTTTTCAAAATATCCTCCAGCTGAATCTGAGAGTCTATGCGGAACAGAAAGAGGAAACAGAATGATCCAGAAGAGGGAAATAAGATTTAAGGTGAGGTTCTGATCAGAAGTGGCCAGATAATAGATCTCAAAGACAAAGCCTTCTCAGGAAGTCATAGTCAAGTGGGTGAAATTCAAGGATAGAAAATGAAAGAATGACGGGGGGTGAGGGGACTAAAGCTACAGGGAAGGGAGGATGGCAAATGACTAAGGAAAATGGTATTCCCTTCTTTTCTATGCCAATTTTACTGGGCCACAGGATGCCCAGATATTTGGATAAACACGATTTCTGATATCTGTAAGGGGGTTTCTGGGAGAGATGAGCATCTGAATTGATAGATGGAGTAAAGCAAATGGTCTTTCCCAATGGCCTTACCCAATCTGCTGAGGGCATGAGTAGAACCAAATTCTTATGAAAGTTGGATCTGCCTTCTCTGCCTGCCTGACTTCTTCAGGTGGGACTTCATTCTTCTCCTGGCTTGGGGGCCTCCAGACCCACGCTGAAATCTGTACTGCTGACCCTGTGGTTTTCAGACCTTCGTAGGGCACCACTGGCTCACAGAAAATAAATGATGGTACTTCTCATCTGCTGCTGAATGAGAAGACCCTGCGCACAACTGACTAATAACTAATACTCAAAGCATAGTACTAAGTTTATGGTAAGTTTTATCCCTCACACTGACATTCAGTTTATGTTCTACATGTTATTTTCATTTTGATTTATGACTTCACCATCTGTCTACTAGTCTCTCAAATGGCAAGTCATTCATATATCTAAATTTTTCACTTATTCATTTCTCTTAACAACTGGAATGAAAGCTGGGGAAAGCCAATTCTGAAACAATGGCAGGACAGGTGTATAAGATTTATAAATATATCTAAGAGACAATTCTGCGGTTTTATATTCCCCAGTCTTAATAGCATTGTTTTCATTTTCCTCCACAAAATATATTTCAACTTTAGGAAAGATTATCTATCATTTTGACTGATTGGCTATGGTAGAATTTATTCAGTGGAGTTTAGCCTATTGTTCTGTATATCTTTCCTACAATGCAATAACAAAATCCTTTCAGCTCTCTAATGGGTCTTTTTGGACATTGCTGTAGAGTTTAGAGTTACAGGAATACATTTTTAGGTGAGGAGAGATAGCAGAAGAAAGGAGTTAGTGTAAAATAAATCAGGCATATGAGGTTAAATATCATGGATTCTCATATAAGAAATGTAAAGCATAAATAAAGAGCAAACTAAAGATAGATAATGGGAAATTGGGATCAAGAGATGGAGGAAAGAGAATGGAGGTGAGGGAAAAGAGAAGAAAGAGGATTTGAGATGTGCTATATACAAGTACCAACTCTCCACAAAGAATTTAACCAGCATGTACTGCAAACATGTACTAATGAAAATTTAAGATGAAAGAAACAAACAATATGTTCCCCAGTTATGTGCTCTACAATGAATTTAACAGATCCATAAGAACTTTTATAAGTAATGTATATAACTTTTCCCACTCTTTAGCCTAAATATGGTAGCCTTTATTTGCAAATAAAGTATGACTGCAAGACATTTTGAAAGATGGAGGTAAGATCATCTGCCTTCCCCTATACCCAGGAAAGTTGGCTACTGGGCAGTTCATGGAAATTCTCAAAGGCAAATCTGTCCCTAGAGTCATGAACCAGTATGAAAAGCATGAATGATCCTAAGAATGACCCAAGAAACTTCTGTAGGATTCCTACTATAGGCTTGAGTTCAGCCTCTAGCCATTTTTCAATTTGTATTGGTCAGGGTTTTACTTAGAGGAACAGAACAGATAATGTAAGGAATGGATATTAACACAAATAAAATATACAATGTATCAGGAATTATAAGATTGGCTTACAGTAGTCAGCCACAGAGTCAGATAAGGAAGTGTGCAGAGGGTACCTGCACACCCCAGACTGAAGAATTCAGTCCCAAGATCTAAAGCTCACAGCAGTGCTTCATGAAAGTCTCTATCCCTCGGCTGATGGGTCTGTGAAGGAAGATTGAAGAGTCTGCAATGGATGCTGAAGAGTCTCCAATGGAAGGCAAAAGATGCAAGCTGGAGGCTGAAGAGTCCGCCCAGCAAGCCAGACAATGAAGTCAAAGCCAAGTGCGAAGACTGATGTTCCTCTAACGAAGGGGAAGTTGGACCCCTTCCTCACCCTCTTTTTATGATCTTTTTTTGCTGAGTCATTCTGGGCTGGGCCCATTGCTTCCTAGGGCCAACTCTCTGTTTCCACAAGCAGGAAGCCAAGTTGACACAATGTATCAAACACTACACAATCCTTACCAGTTTCTTCATGATACAGTTTGAAGGTAAAGAAATGAGTAAAACTCTTCCTGTTCACTCGTCCCGACCTGCTCCCTAAGCCTATGTACATTTGATTGTCAGTATCCTGTCTTTAGAAGACTGTCCCATGGGTGTGTAGCCCGTGAGGCCACATTTTCCATTCACTAAGTGATCACAGCTGCATATTAATTTATCCCTGGGAGTCTTCCATTAAAATGAACAAAAATAGTAATAATTGAGTGTGTAATCAATCACAGCTGAATGTACTAGGGTTTCATGACCTGAGGGTTCTCTGAACACCAGAATGAAGGTCAAACTGGTCATCCACCAGGACAGATTTACTCAGGTGGTGTTATGATTTTTTTTACAGATGTCCCCTCAAAGCCTCATGCAGTCTTGGGGTGGCTTCTGGAGTTTGTGATTAATTTTTGACCCAATGTTGGGATTGCAGGTGTGGGTGCTGTACCCTGGCACTGGAGTGGGTAATCTGCATTGCAATATAAGGAGGGGAAGGAGGCTTGCTAGTTGCTGGAGCTGCTGCCCCTGCTTTGCTCTTTGCTCTTTGCCACCTCCATGAACACCTACACTGTGCCATGTGCCGCTCTGCCTTGGAGCCAGCTGAGTATGGACTGAAGTGTTCACTAACTGTGAGTTAAATAAACCTTTCCTTCCTTCATTTTGGATGTTGTGTATTTTGTCCTAGCAATGAGAGAAACCAGGACAAGTGGAAACTATGGGAAAGGGCAGAGCATCATGAGATTATTAGCCAAACACAATGCTGGAATGGAAAAAAAAAAATCACAAGGTATTTTTTCTTGAAAAGAAGATACCGTATATGAAAAAAGTATGAATGCAATTTTCTAATAAATATGTGTCTATAAATCACAAAATTGCATTTAACCTTGATTTGATATTCTGTTTTAGGTTTAGATGAAAGAATAGAAGACCTTTGTATCTGTAAGCATTTATCCCCTCAGTGACTCATTCGCCCCCACATTTTCACATTTCCAAAATGAGCCACTGAACAACTCCCTCTAGATCTCCTCCCATTCCTACATGGCAAGCACATAAGGAACCAATAAGACATAAGAGAACAGAGGGTCTATCTGACACTCACTCCAAATCTGCTTTTATCCAATTGAATGAAATAAAGTTTAACAGAGCTCTCTGGGTCAAGGCTACAATGCTACATAGACAGATTTTATATTCGAGTGATCCCGGCCAATAATTTATTCTCCCCAAGTGGTTTGCCAGAAGGCAGCAGGAGGCCTACCCCTAGGACAAGCAGTAGAGCTGATTCCTGCCCCAAGCACCACCCAGCAGAACCTGCCAGTATGTCTGAAAATCCATTAAAAACACATATCTTCAGGGTAAGACACTGTCTGTTCCTAAATAATCTCTTTTTAAGTTCATCCAAATGTTAGGACAGATAGGGCAATAATATGTGATTTATCAGCAAGACTATATTCTATTATCCTGGCTCCTTACTATCAGGATGGGGGAAAAAAGAACCCTAGGGTCTCTACTCTAGCAGCTGTGCAAGTCTTTATGAGTAATACAGATCTCATTTGTAAACCTAAGAGAAGGCCTTTACCTCCGGACACTGTTGTACAGATTCGTTCACTCATCCCACACACATTTATCGTGGCCTACTTTGTGCCTGATGCTCTTCCAATAGCTGGGGGCACAGTGCATAAAACGTCCCATATCCTCACCTTCCTGGAGTAGACAGGACGGCAGGAGTTGAAGAGCTAGGCAATAAATACATAAGTAAGGGCCAGCGGTATAGCTCAGCGGATTAAGCCCTTGCTTAGGGAAGCGTAGGGGCCAGGGTTCGGTTCCTGGCCCTACCTGCCACACTGGCCCTGCTCTAAAGCACCCTGAGCTAACATAGAGTCTGGGCGTGGTGGCGCGCACCAGCACTTGGGAGGTACAATTGGGAGAATCACTACGAGTTAGTAGAGAGACCCTATACAAAAAAAAAAAAAGAAAAAGAAAAAACATAAGAAGCCAGTGGTAAGTAAGATGTAGACAGGGCTCCATTTTTACATATGGTAATAAGCCATGGCCTCCAGGCAGTCTTGAGCACATTTAATGGAAAAGCTTGTCTGTCAGAAGAAACAGCAGGTACAAAGGCTCTGAGTGATTTTTTTTTTTTTTTTTTAATTTTGAAGTATTTGTGCAGAAACATCTGCAATTTTCACAACAGAATAGCTGGAGCAGAGGGGCAAGGAGGTGAGTCTCAGAGTGGGAGGGTGAAGCCAGAGAAACAGAAGGGCCGCGGAGCTCACAGGGCCTTGAGGGGGGTTCAGGTTCATCCTGATGACATGGGCCTCTCTCTTGAGGTGCTAAGCAGAGGCAGTGCATGGCCAGCCTGACTTTGGCTGCCAAAGAATCACCCTCCACCACACTGTGACAAGGGCAGAAGCAAGACGTGCCAAGGTCACAAGGATTCGGGGAAGGAGCAGCACTGTCCTAGCTGGACATTGGAGAGGCTCAAGGGCTAGATTTGCAGAGTGCTAGAGGAAATAGACTAGGCAAAGTAAGAGCTTTATGTCAGGGATAGCAGCTACATGAGACATGTCAGTTTCCTTTCACTTCTTTGCTCTTGGTGGATATGTGAAGTCCAAGTGTTGGGCAAAGAATTTGGAGGGACGGAGGAACAAAAGTCAGTGGAGAGGGAGAGGCCCAAAAGCCTCCTGGGTTCCTTGCTGCTGTTGGGCAGTATGAGCAACCCCTTTACTGGGTTTCTTTTGGAGTTTGAGATGCATGTTTTGGTTTTTCACTTTTTATTCCTTTTCTTTTCATTGAGGTACAACTGTCAAATTAAAATTGTACATATTTACAGTATATGGCATGCTGTTTTTATAACTGTATATCTTATACCAGGAGTCCCATAATCAAGCTAATCAGCACTTATATTACCTTACATGGAAATCACTTTTCTGTACATGCTGAGAGCATTTAAAACTTAAACTCAGAGTTACAGTGGGGATTGTAAGCTGCCAGAGAAACAGAAGTTGGAAGGTGTTTCCCAAAGGTTGCAAACTGTCAGCTATGACATCTAGACGTTCCAAGGCTCTATAATAAAACACAGGGATTATAGCTAGAAATATTGTGCTATATACAGTACTTGAGATGTGTTAAGAGAGTAGATACTAAATGTTTTCACAGACAAAAAAACCCAAAGGTAATTAATTAGCTGGTCTATGGTAAATGTATATGTGTATGTATATTTATATGTATATGTATATGTGTGTATGTAATGTAATATTTATGTTATATATTATATAATACATATAGCTTTATAATGTATAACATTTTAATTAATTTATTTCTATTCATTTTAATGAGAAAAAAGATAAAATAGCAATGAAACAGCTGTAGGACAGTTACAATAATACATTGCATATTGTTGTCTTAGTAATAGTTATTCAGAAGACAAAATGCAGACATGATATCTAACCTAAACAATGTTAGTGCAAACCTTCCTTCTCACTGAATTAAGAGAAACTAGCTGTATATCTAGCCTAACTATCTTGTATATACATATGTATGGTTTTTTTTCACAATATAACAGTCCTTTATTTATATCTCCCCTTTTGTTTTGTTTTTTCAAGGTGCTGTGCATGGTTCCAGTGTAAATGCTGAGGGGATTTGACTGACCTCATCAGACAGTAAATGATGTATTTTTAGTTATATAGGCCTTGCTTTAACTTGGTCTTAACCATCCAGCAGAAAATTGTAACCACGTGGCATAAAAAGTAAAGCTATATTAATATGCTGTACTGTAAAAAGCTCAAGTCAACAACTTTGGACAATTGCCAGTTGTGATAATATAAAAATATTAATGCACCAATTTTTGATAATTACACTTTAATAAAGTTGAAAAAATTAGAAGTCCATTCCCCTTAGCAATCTTCAAGTACATATTGTTAGTAGCTGTAGTCATTATGCTGCATAGTAAATCTGTAGAATTTATTCATCCCCGCTAACCAAAACTTTTTACCCTTAGACCAGCATCACCTCCCTTCACTACTGCCCCTCCAGCTCTCAGCTCCTCTCAACCACCACTCTACTGTCATCTTCCATGAGTTCCATATTTTTATATTGTATATATGTTATATGTGTTTTATGTGGCTGGTATATTTTGATTAACAGAATGACTTCCAGGGTTTTCTATGGTTCTATGAATGTCACAATTATTTTTAAGGTGAATAATAATTCATTTTGTTGTATCTCATGTTTTCTTTATCCACTCACCCACTGTTGGTTGCTGTGGTAGATTCCGTATCTTGACTGTCATCAATAATGAATGCTGACTACAGGTGTCATTTTAGTGCTTTGATTTCACTTTAGATGTATACCCAGTGAAATATATTGCTAGATTATACAGTAGTTCCATTATAATGGTTTGGAAAGCCTACACGCTGTTTTCGTAATGCCTATGTTAACTTTCATTCCCACCAGCAGGGTGTCTGGGCTTCCTTTGCTCTACATACTCATCAACACTCATTATCTTTAATCTTATTCATAATAGCAATTTTTAAAGGTAAGAAATGATACCTCATTGTGGCCCTAGTTTACATTTTTATGATGTTTAGTGGCATTGAGATTTTTTCATATTGCCGCTTGAACATTTGTACATATTTTGATAAAATGTCTATTCATGTTCTTCGTCTATTTCTCAGTTGGGTTATTTATCTTCTTGGTACTGAGCTGTGTGAATTGCTTACATCTTTAGATATTAGTACATTATATGTTGTATGGTTTTCAAATAAAGTTCCCCTCTCTGGTTTTTAGTCTGTTAATTGTCTCCTCTGCTTTTCAGTTTGATACAAACTCATGTATTATCTATGCTTTCGCGTTTGTTCCCTGTGCTGTGGGGATTATATCCAGAAATGTATTATGTAGACCAATATCAAGAAGCTTTACCTTGTGTTGTCTTCCAGTTGTTTCATAGATTTAAATATTTAATCTCTTTTTCATGCATTTAAGGCAAATTGGTAATATTTTTTAAATGCATAGTAGAATTAATCAGTGAAGCCACCAGGTCACTGGAAGTTCTTTTATTACAGATTGATCCTCCTTGCTTGTTCTTGATCTATGAAGATTTTATGTTTCTGCATGATTCATTCTTGGTAAATTGTTTGTGTCTAGAAATTGTCCATTTCTTCTAGATCATCTAGTTTTCTGGTATGCAATTCTCAAAGTATTTTCTTGTGACCCTATATATTCTGTAGGTTAAATAATAAGTATCTTCCATTTATTTTGTTCATTTGAGGCTTCTACTTTTTGTCTCAGTTTTTCTAACACTAAAGGCTTCTGAAAGTCATTTGGTTTTGTATTTTGTCACAAGATAGACTCTCAGTTGTGTTAATCCTTTGGGTTTTTCTTTCTTAGTCTCTGATTCTTTGATCATCACTCTAATTTTTATCCAACCTTCTGACATAGTCTAGCCTTCATTTGCCCCTTTTTCTTGAAGAACAAATTGGGTTGCTTCCATGGCAACTATCTTTTTTTTTCTCTCTCTCTATGCAGGTATTTACCATTATAACTTCTCTCTTAGAACTACTTCTGCGGTGGCAGATCAGGCGGCATGCTTGACTGCCATGAGCTTTGTGTCACAGAAACAACAGTAACTTTGCCTGAGCATGAGGTCCTCTCACGCTCTTAGAAGAGTCCCCTCCCCCACCAACACACACACTGCTGCCTGAGGGAGTGGAGATGGAACACAAAGGGCTCTGGCTGGAAGTACGTCTGATTTCCAATGGAGCCTTCACTGACTTCATTCTATGATTTAAGATCTGGCTCATTAATCTTACAAAAAGATCAACAATTTTTGTTTTAGATTACAAATACCAAACAGTTGATGGCACCAGCCTGTAATCCCAGAACTCCATGAGTTCAAGGCCAGCCTGAACTGTATCATGAAACTGTGCCTCACAAAGACAATCAATCAATCAATGACAAATTATAAGTACCTTAAATTCTGAGAGTTCTTTTTTAAAATTATGGTAAGAGAGCCAGAGATATGGTTCTGTAGCACAGCGCTTGCCTGAAAAGTACAAGCTCAGTTTTCAGTTCCAAAAAAATAAATTATGGTAGAATCTCATCATTATTTAACTCTGGCCCTCTGTAAATGTCTTAGTTACTTTTTACTTATCACTGGGACAAATACTCGACATTCAAAATGAAGGAAGGAAAGGTTTATTTAGCTCACAATTCATGGAGGTTCAGTCCATATTCAACTGGCCCAAGGCTGAGTGAAACAGGGCAGAGAGCACCCATAACATTCCACCCCTGAACCCCCAAAGTCTCATACAGACCCCTTTGTACAAAAGACATTTTAATCCATCTGGAAGAGTTGCCAAAGTCCCAACAGTTTCGGCATTGCTGAGAAGTCCAAATCCCAAGTCTCCTCCAAGATCCAAGGCAAACTCTGAACTGTGAGCCCCTGTACAATAGAAGAGTTAAACATATCCAACATTCAAAGGCATAACATAATACAACGTGGGAATACAAAACACTGGGACCAACATATGTCCAAAACCCAGCAGGGTAATCATTAAATGCCATAGTTCGTATTGGAACATCTGAAGCAGTCTGCACTGAATTGTAAGCTCCAAAGGCCTTACATGGCTCCGCTCCTATGGCTCTCTTAGTGGTAGTTTCCATGGCTTCCCTCTTAGGCCGGCTTTGCTCCCTCTTTGTAAGATCCACATTCCTGGTTTTTCCAAACTTCTGGGGATTCCACTGAGCAGGCTTCTCACACGCAACTTTACGCACTTCCCTCTCAGGGGCACACTGCCTGGCCTCCCAGGCCTTCTTCTGAAATCAAAGCGGAAGCCTTCTTAACCTCAGAACTGCCGCATTCTGCCTATACCTATATGGATGATGCCAAGGTTTGTTGTCAGCTGGAGCAGTAGCCAGGCTTCCTTCTCTCTTGATTGAAGAGGTCAATGGCCTAGATCGCTGAGCAGTCTGACCCTGATTCTAACAAACATATTGTCCATGAAGGCGCCATTTTGGAACCTCGTTAGGCCGCTGTTGCCATTCTGATACTTGGGTCTCTGCGGCTTTCTTCTCAAGGCAGAACATCTCTCCCTTGCAATTCTGAGTCTGCAAAG
Organism: Myocastor coypus; assembly: GCA_004027025.1. NCBI lineage: Eukaryota > Metazoa > Chordata > Mammalia > Rodentia > Myocastoridae > Myocastor > Myocastor coypus. The sequence goes on from PVJA010000725.1 coordinate 113,191, forward strand.
GAGGGAGAGCTGCTGCCTCTTGTAATGCTCTCAGGCCATCTTTTCAATTCTCTGGTTCCTTCCCAGCAATGGAGATCCTCTCAGCTCCATCTTTGCAGTCCACAGCTTCCTTGGTGGCCAAGCTCACATTTTAATCATCCTTCTTGGCTCTTTGCTCTTGATTTTCAACATAAATCTGGCTAAAAGCCACCAATAACAACCACACCACTGCCCCAATAGTTTGCTGCTTTGAAATATCTCTTGTAAGATTAATCAGTCCACCATGCTTAATCTCAGTCTTAGGCAAAGTCTCTGGGCATGAGCAAAATTCTGAAAGACTTTCAGCCAATCCATAGCACAAATCATCTCGAGTCCAATGACCAATGTTGTCCTTTTTTCCATCAGAGACCTCCTCTACCTGGTCTTTATAGGCAGGCCTTCTGTCAGACTTCTGGTCTAAGCTCAAATCACCCAAGCTGAACAGCCGAAGCCATTCTAGTGCTTTGTTTTTAGCCAACATCTCTGAACATTTCCTATCTCTTTATTTATTTTTTTCTTGTTTTAGAACCTTTGTTTGTTTATTCACTCATTTTTATGGCCGACTCAGCCCACCCCAAGGGCAGGGCTGGCGCAGCATGTGGTGCCGGGGATCGAACTGCGGTCCCTGCAGCCGCCTAAGCTTTCCCCAGCAGGTGCTTTAGACCACTGAGCCATCCCTCCAGGCCCACATTTCCTATCTCTTCCTGTAAACAATTCCCAAAAGCTTTTAATCCACATTATCAGGTATAGTCACAGCAATACCCCACTTCTTTGGTACCAAATTCTGTCTTAGTTACTTTTTACTCATTGCTGGGACAAATACCCAACACTCAAAATGAAGGCAGGAAAGGCTTATTTAGATCATAGTTTGTGGAGGTTTTAGTCCATATTCAGCTGGCCCAAGGCTGAGTGGAACAGGGCAGAGAGCATCCAGTTCATGGTGGTGGAAGAGCAACAAAATAGTGGCAGAAGTAGCCAACTAACCAGGGCAGCAGAGAGCAACAGCTCTAGCCTGTCTCTCTGTCTCTCTTTATATTTCTATCAGGCTCTCTGCCTTAGGATATCTGCCCTAGACCACAGCCATAGTCCCAGCCCTACTCAGACCAATAACCCCATCAGTACTAAAACACATAATCCCAGTGACTCATGAGTCAAGTCTCAATCTATAGAAGTCCCCACCCATTGACTACATGAGGATTTGGGGGGACAACTAGACATAAACCATAACAGTAAATATCTACGTCAGCACAATTCTGGCAATAGATAAAACCTAGAATATACCAAACTTAGGACAAAATGGGGGATTCGAGAACCAAAATTCATTGTGCTTTTCCAGGTGAATTATAGCTCAAATGAAAAATGTCATCAGAAAAACTAAGTTGAATTTCATTCACAGCCCAATTGTGCAATTGGGCATAAGTACTCTACTATTAAAATTCATCTATTTAAAAAATTCATTTTTTTCTCCTTTAAACACATATTTAAATTCTATTTTGCAAGTATTTTCAATGAATTTATTTAGGCTTGATTATATTTCAAAAGCTCCAACTCCAATTTGATAAAATGACAATCTATCAACATATGACATTCATACTGAAAAAAATTATTTAAGGCCTTGAAAAATGGAAGCGTGATAGACAATCAGCTACTTTCACAACAGTAGGGTTGTGGAGCCTGAGGAACATCTGGCATCTGGCACCCTGTGCTGATAATGATGAGGCCAGACAGAATTCTACAGTTCTAGACCTCTGCTGCCATTGTCTCTGGACATACATTCTGGTCAGGAATTGTAGCAGGCTGGAATGTTGATTTTACCCAGACTGCTGTGAGGATTTCTCACTCCCATTACTTATGATGAGGTTTTATTTCATTTCCTTCTCACTCTGGGCCACAGCCCTTCTCTGCTTTATCTTTTTTTTTTTTTTTTTTTGTCTTTTTTTGAGACAGGGTCTCAGTATGCAGTTGAGGCTGGCCTTGAGCTCACTTTTGTAGCTCAGGCTGGTCTAGAACTTGCACCAATCCTCCTGCCTCAGCCTCCTGGGTGCTGGGATTACAGGCATGAGCCACCACGCCCAGCTCTTCTCTGCTTTAGTATAGGGGTCCACAATCCATGAGTCTCAGGCACAGCAAAAATTGAACAGAAGATGAGCAAGTAAAGTGCCATATGAATTCACAGCTGTTCACCATGGCTCCCATCACAGCCTAAGTTCTGCCACCTGTCAGATCAGATGGAGTTAGATACTCATAGGAACATGAACCTAACTATGAACTGTACATGCACAGGATCTAGGCTACATACTTCTTATGAGAACCTAATGTAACAATGTAGAATGAATGGAAATGAAGTGCATGTCCAAACACACATACTCCCATGTGGAAAACTTGTTTTCCCCTAAATAAATCCCAGTTTCCAGAAAGACTGAGGCCTATACTTCTCAATCTACAGGATCACTAAAATGAGAATGAGAATCTTGGAAAAGTAGGGAATTTCTAGAAGCCAAAAACTTTAGAAGGGAAAACTGAAAGCAGGAGAAGTGGGAAACTGATTTTAAAAGGAAAAAAAAAAAAAAAAGTAATATTGGTACGTGATGTTCAAGTCTTCCTTCACTTCCTAAGGTGTACTGGTAACATGCTATAAGATGTCATGTGTATGATATTTTGAAAGGATCAATTTAGGTAAAGATAGGCTTTTTGGTGACAACAAGATCTGTGGAGGACAGAGTATGAGGGAGACAGTTGTGACAGCTGAAGAACAGTGCAAGGATCCCTGTGGTGCTGCAATCGTGTAGTATCTTCACTGAGCTGGTAAAGATTATTGTACAGAACTTAAGACACTCTCACAAAGGATTCTGATGGGGCCAGCTCAATAGCTCAGTGGATTAAAGCTCCTGCAAGCAGATGTAGGGGCTAGGGGTCCGATCCCTGGGCCATGCTAAATTGGTGGTGAGCCTGTAATCCCAGCTCTTGAGAGGCTGTAAACAGACCGACTGCCAGGAGTCTGATCTAGTAGTGAGACCCTGAACACCCTGTAGCCCCTTCACTGAAATACAAATAAATAAATAAATAAATAAATAAATAAATAAAGTAGGATTCTAACACAACTGAAGAGCTCTAAATTAAATTCAGATGTCAAGAAATATCAGTGTTCGTCATCTAGTCATAATATCATGCTCTAATTTCATAAAATGCTGCCATAGATGAAAACTGTCGAAAGTATACACGGAAAGGGATTAAGTTGAATTTTTATTATATCTGTATGTCAATTCCAAATATTTCAATAAAAGTTTCAGTGAAAATTATAGTTTCTGAGGATACCTTAAGTTTGTTATCACTATGTGACAGAAGCTGATGAGATAAATGGCAAAAAAAAAAAAAAAAGAAATATACAGTATTTACTGAAAAGAAATAGTTAATTAAAAAAATGACCAAAAATATGCAGTTCAGCTAATAGGAAAATCACATTTTTACCAATTATATGTTGATTTTAGACATTTAAAAACCATGACAGTGATGGCAAAGTTATAATGAGGTCTATGCTCCCATACAATGACAGATACTCAGAGTATAAACTGATGTGACATTTTTAAAAGTACTTTAATCTTTTTTTTTTAGTTATGTGTGCTTGGTATTAAAAACTCAAGACATGAAAAAGAATCCAAGAGGAATGGAGAAAAGTTATATAAAATTCTATCATCTAGACAGAGCCGTTAACATTTGGCAAACATTGTAGACTACTTTCTATGCAAATAGCCAACTAGACAGATAGAAATAATAATTTAAAAAATAAATCACATTATACATGATTTTAAAAGAAAGCTAATTCAGTTTTTCTTGAAATTAATGAAAGAAAAATAATTATCTTGAAATTACCAAATCTGAGGCAACTGTCTCTCTGCAGCAAGCAATGTCAATTTTTGGAGGATTTTCTACATTAAAAACGATAAAGTAAAATATCATGAATTTGCATTATTCTGTATCTCTGTGTGCTTGTAACTTGTGATTGTTGATAATGCATTTCAAAGTTCAAGCTGTAAAGATTGATTCTGCAATGAAAAGCATTAGCCTAAGCAAACTCATATCCAATCAGAAACACCTTATTTTTGAAGCTTACAAGACACTCTAAAATCCAAACTTACTAGTAAAATGAATTTTCCTTTCAATATAATGTTAACATCAAAATAAAATAACAAAAGGGAAACCAACTATCCATGAATGCCTGAAGCCGGGGTAACTATGATCAGTTTGCTCTTCCTAAACTCCCTGCCTTGGAGGACCTGACTTTGTGGTTTAATCAAGCACTGCCTCTTCCATGCTCCTAATGAATGATTAGTATAATTCTGTATTGCAGCTTCACTCACAGTTGCTTCTATGTTTGCCCCCCAATTAACAACTAGTTTCTTGTGCATTTTCTTATCTGTTAGATGCATGAATGTATTCAGCCATCACTAAAACCTTGTAGATGTGCAACGATGGGATGTGAACATCAATATACCTGCTCTTCTCAGCTGCCACTGAGCCGTGTTCTTTCCCCCAAAGAAATGAAATGGTCAAGAGGCACCAAACATTTATGTGAAAAATCAGTTGTTAAGAACCAGGGAGATAGCTTCATGGCACAAGTGCCTGGCTGGCAAGTGCAAGGTCATGAGTTCAAACCCTGGTCCCACTAAAAAAAAAAAAAAAAAAAAATCAGTTGTCATTTATGGAAATAAAAATGAGAAAGGAACTGAGAATATAGCTATGCATGACAGCACCTATCTGTAAAGAGAAACGTTATGAGTTTAATTCCCAATACCAAAGAGGAGAACAGAGAGAGAGAGAGAGAGAGAGAGAGAGAGAGAACCTGCATAACTACTAACAAAGAAGTGCCTCCAGTTTTTGCTTCTAAAGTTTTTGACTTCTAGAAAATCCCTACTTTGCCAAGACTCTCGTTCTCATTTAGTGATCCTATAGATTGAGAAGTATAGGCCCCAGTCTTTCTGGAAACTGGGACTGATTTTGAGGAAGAAAAATGCTTACATAGGTAAGTGTAAATGCTGAAGCCTACATGTAAAATTGGTAATGGCTACTTCTGAGTACGACAATGCTAGAGAATTGTTATGGTTTCATTTAGTTGTCTCCCCTCCCTCCCCCCCCCAAAAAAAAAGCCTCATGCAGTCATGGGGCAGACTTCTAGAGTTTGTGCTTAACTCAGATCCACTAGGATTGTGGGTGTTAATGCTGCTAGGATTATGGGTATACTCTGCCATGTGCCGCTGTGCCTTGGAGCCAGCTGAGTATGAACTGAAACCTCCAATAGCTAAGCCAAATAAACCTTTCCTTCTTTCATTTTGGGTGTTGGGTATCTGTCCCAGCCACAAGAGAAGAATAACTAAGACAATATTTTATTGTTTGTGATTATAAAGTGATAATACATTGGTATGTATTTGATACAAGGTCTGTACGATTACAGGGTCTCACTAGGTAGACAGTAGACTGGACTCCTAGGGATTCTTCTATTTTAAGCCCCCCAAGCGCTGGTACTATAGGTGTGCACCACCATGCCCAGTTTGATTCACCATCTCAGTGAGCCCTGAAGGCAGGGCCAGCGTAGGACACCAGGAATGAACCCTGGTCTCTGAGTCTGCCTAAGCAGGTGCTTTAATCAACTGAGCTATCTGGCCAGCCCTTAAAACTATTATTAATATTCTACATACCTTATATGCAGAACTAGATTTTAAAAAAAGCAATGAACCAAAGTATATCCATAGTATACTTCTACCTATTATACATTATAATATGTAATATATTATATTACGTTATATAATGTATTATAGTGTATATATACATTAATGCTAAATAAAATTGTCATTATATGTTACTAAATATAGAAAAAAGAAAGAAAAATATTCAACTCCTGTGCATATTCAGGTAATCATAAATGTAAAAATAGAAAAAAATCCTTTTCCTTTCTGTATTTAGGATAGGGTCTACAGAGTCTTGCTACATAGATTGGACTCACAGTGATCCTCCTGTTTTCAGCCTTCCAAGGACTGGGATTACAGGCACCACACCTTGTCTCAATTGCCATCTCAGCATGCCTTGAGAGTGGGGCCAGCACAGTACACCGAGGATAGAAGCCCAGCCCCTGCATCTGCCTAAGTGGGCACTTTCATCCACTGAGCTATCAGGCTGGCCCCAAAAATCCAAATATTAAGTTTCATATAAATTATAAAATAATTAGTGATTTATATTTTACATATTTATTCACCGTGCAAGCTATTTTGTAATTTTTTTTCATAAAAATAGATAAAAGAATGCTAAAATTAAACTATGGGTACTCATATCTAGTACTTCTCTTGGAAATATTCACTCTGCGAATGTGTACAGTAGGAGAAACACAATTCTAACAATCGGTAGTGTCTGGCATAAGCTGGAGAGCTGTCAATTTTATTAAAAGCAAAATGAACATTAAAACATTTCAAGCCAAGCTAGAATCAAATAAGGGTTTTCCTTCTCAGTGTAAATAGCAAGCACCAGCAGCACATTCTTTTGGCCTTAGCGTACTGGTGCATCCAGAATAGCGGCCGTTTGCATGCCACTATCACACGCTGGAGATTTCAGAGTCATCAGAGGGGTAGATTTCTAATAAGGAAAACAGTTTTCAAGGCCAGGAAAGGAGATTTCTTCTCTTCAGACCTTTGAACAGAGGACAGCTTCATTCTTGTCAGGAGTGATTTGGATGTGGTCTGTCACAGGATAGCAATAGGCTGAGCTAAATGGCTCAAGTTATTTTCTGGCCCTTCACTATCAACCTGAGCACATAGAAAAATACTCTGTAATCTCAACAACACATTTTATGGGCAATTTTAAATAGAAAGTGCCCTGAAGCAAAGATTCTTAGATCTGATATTCCAGAAACTAAAGGGTCTTGAGTAATTGCAATAGATGACATCAACTCTCAAGCCAGAAATATTTTTCAATCATTTTAACTTTTGCATGTCAAATGACTAATATATCACGCATTTCCTTTAGGCAGCTGTGTGAATGGACAGTGTGTCAGTTCTGTATCCTCCTATACATACAGAACAAGCAGGAATTTCTGAACACTGCAGTGGACAAGATGCATGTATGGGGCATTTCATCCTTCAAGCAAGTAGTTCTGCATTAAAATATTGACATTTAAGCTTGAAAAACCTTCTTCAAAGCAGGCCCCTTCCTCTTGAGCAGTTACCTGAACAGCACTCTGTTTCAACATAAGTTTTGATAAAACTTGGGTGGGTAACTGGGAACATCCTGAAAAGCCGTATTGTTGTTCTTGCACCTTACCTTCTTCTTATGCTTCTTAGCTACTACAGAGAAAGCATCTTTTCTCCAGTAGGTCCTTCCACCATGATAAGACCTTGGAGTCAGCTAGCTATTGACTAAACCCACTAAACCATAAGCCAACTGAACTTCTTTAATTTGAAAGGATGTTTCGTCCCAGAATTAAGTGACTATTACAAGTACTTTTAAAAATAGTATTTCTGGGCTGGGGAGATAGCTCAGTAGAAAAGAACTTGCCTGGCAAGTGCCAGGGCCTGAGTTCAATCCCTGGTTGCACAAAAATAGATAGATTAGATAGATAGATAGATAGATAGACAGACAGACAGACAGACAGACAGACAGACAGACAGATAGAGTACTATTTCATCTTGGCTTTCAACCAATCTAGAAGATAGGGCTGTATTGCTTTAAAACCATTCTACAAAAAAGAAAACTAAGATTTAAAAAGTCTAGTGGCTCCATGAAGGTCAGAAGGCAAATAACACAGAAAGGTCATCAGGTCCCATGACGTCTGATCTTTCCCTTAGCAAGCTTCCCTTTATTACATGCCTTGAAGAAATTCAAAAGACAAAGGGTAAACAACTTTCCCTCAATAACAAAAACAAAAAGGCCAGATTATAAGGAAAACCACACTGGGCTCCATACTGGCAAAATAGTGCAATTGTATTATGAAAGCATCCACATATAAATCCATCCATTGAGCACGAGGCCAGCAACAACACTGAAGCTCTGAACTCTGCATGTGAAATAAGTGCATTGCCTCTGTTACTACTACCACTGTCCCACGAACCTCATTTTCTCCTCTGACTTCCACAAGCTTTCTACTCTCTACTTCTTCTTTATAGGCACTTTGAGATTTTTTTAAAAATTCTCTTTTAGACCACATTTCACAGCATGTGAAAACCATGAAAGTAGTTCTAATGTCAAAACATAACCAATTACAGTCTTCCAATATTATTAAAATGAAGAAGTAAAATATGAAGATGGCCAAAGAGATGCCCTTATGAACTCTGCCCAAAACTTCACTCTATAGAAAGTTATGTCCTTTCCCTGACTCAGAAAAACATTTTAAAACTGAAACTGTGGCTAGCAAAATGGAAAAGGAAAAGTAACAGTAATGAAAAATCATTACCAGAATGATCTAGAACATGGCCACATTTCTAGAATAAGTGAGTTATAATCATTTCTTCCACATGATTTCCAGTTGTCTATCTATTCTTGTTTTCAATTGTCTTTCCTCATTACCACTCCAACAAGGTTTCCAGCAGTCCCCTTTAGATAAACCAAGCGGCTTCTATTTTCTGTTCTTATACTCTGTATTCTCTATTTGCTACTGTATTCTGAGGATTTGCCTCCCTTATATTAAATCCTCACACCAAAATGATGGTTATGGATGACAGAGCCTTCAGAAAGTGATTAAATTGTGAGGCTAAAACCTTCATAAATAGGGTCAGTTCCCTAATAAAAGTGATCTGGTGGGGCTGGGGAGATAGCTCCGTGGCACAAGTGCCTGCCTGACAAGTACAAAGTTCTGAGTTTGCACCCCAGTCCTGAAAAAAAAAAAAAAAAAAAAGTGATCCGGAGACAGAGATTGGACACCAACTACCAACCAAGCTTAGGCCTTTACCAGACCCCAAATGTACCAGTGTCTTCATCTTGGACTCCTGAGACTTCAGAATGTGAGAAACAAACGCCTTTTATTTATAAGCCACTCCATTCATGGAATTTTGTTATAAAAATCAGAATGGACTAAGATAGTTACCCTTTCTCTTACTGACTCTAAAACTCTAGCCTTTGGTCTTTGGGACATGTCAGGGTTCCTGTTCTTCCATGTTTTTCCACTTGTATCTTTTCTTTTTCTCTCTCTCTCTCTTGTTTACTTCTTACAGGAATACTATTACTCTAACCCCCTTATTCTTTTTTCTCTTTTTGACATTCCTATTCCTGTAGCACTAACAAAACAGATTCAAAACCCATGTCTCCCCAATCCAGAACCCATCTGAGAAGTCAGCCGCTTGCTGCTCCTTGCCTATGTGAGGCATTTTCAGAGTTTAGCTCCAAAAAGATTATGGGTAGGGAATGGCTCACCATGAATTTCCTTCAGGTAGTGGGATGCATGATTTCATGAAGTCAATTAAGGAGCCTGTGAAAGCTTACTCATAGAACCTGCTGCCAGAGTCTTTCCCAAGGCAAGAACAAATACCAAAACTTTTTAACTTCATCACCAATAGGCCGGATGCCAAAGGCTCAGGATTCATAGGACCACGAGCTACATTTGATCTTACAATAGCCAAAATCTTATTGCTGATCAGTCAAAAACCTAAACTGATACATAATTAAAAGTATGTTTTACCTGCTAGCACTCCAGGAGAATCAGCATGTTTGTTTAATACAAAGGGAAAGTAATCAGTGAAATCCTGAATAACAGAATCAGTACCTCCCCAAGAAATGTGCTTACCTATAGTGTATCCAACCTGAGCAAGACATTCCTTAGAGCATGTCATGTGATCTAGAAGAAAAAATGGTTATTGACTATACATTTGCTTTGATACAAATGGGGATAAAATTCCTCACTTTTTCAACAAAAGATGCATTAAATATTAATAGGTTGGTCTCAGTAAATATTGCTTAAACTTTTATAGGGCTTTTTCTGATTCCTTCATTCATCCAGGTGCCTAATTTACAAACATGTATTAGTACCATTGAAAATGCACAGGCAAGTTAAAAATACCTCTTTTGCCCAAATTGATAATCCAAGAGTACAATCAAACAAACTCTGAAATAATTACAAAGTAAGTGGAAAGTAAATGAGGTAAAAACTTTCTAGATAAGATACAACATGATGCTTAGCTTTTAAACATCAAGATGGATTACTTTTGGGGACACCCACTCAGGACCCCCTCCTGTCCCTCTCTGAGACAGGAGCTTTCTTTCCCTCAATAAATCTATTCTGCTCATAAAAAAAGATGGATTACTTTTAATGCCAAGACCTAGGAGTCAGTGGACAAAGGAAGTGACATTGGAGGTATGTTATTTATCCTATTTTACTTATTCCCTCCTCCATTTAATAACTACTTAGTACTTGAGCACAAATTCAAGGATGTGAGGTACTTTAATGATAAAACTGTCAACTGAGTCTTTAGATACCTTAATCTCACCACAATATCATGTACAATGTGACTGAATAATGCAATGGGTATTGCAACCTGGCATACTCAAATAGTTTGGCTTTCACCCTGCGTCCCAAATGCCATCTCTGCATATCCTCTTTCTTGGATGGGAAGTGCTAGCAAGTGACTGTGAAGATGAAAACACCCACCTATAACACCGAGAATCTCCTTATGAACCACAGACTGTCTTGGAGCTTTATCTACCAACACACCCATCTCTACTGAGGAAAAACATTAAGGTAACCAAACATGGGTTGACCATATTCAGCAGAGCATGACTATTGCCTCCAACCAAGACAATAAGGCCACGATAGACACAATAATCATCTTTACCAAAGCCAGATACACATACTATGCATTCATATTAGCCCCTTAGATCATTGAAAATGCCCTTATGTCCAGTAGCTGAGAGACAATTCACCTGGAACCAAGCCCAAAACTGCACATAACAAAAGATGATCCCAAATGTGTCCCACAATCAAAAGTATTCACTGCATACTTGGTAATACATTCATACCAGTGCAAAAAGAAATCATTATTTTAAATATGCTAAGACTATAGTACTTTGTATAAAATGATTATAGTACTTTTTCTTAAAAAGAAAACTCTTCATTAGAACTCATGAATATCTATAGTTAATCAGTGGTGATTTTTAAAACTCATCCTTTCTCTGAAAGGTTAAATGAACTTCAAAAAATGAGTGATTATTGCACTTATTTGCTGAATTATTTTTATTTGTTCATTCTGTGCACCCTCAGTATGCAACCTGGCATACTCAAGTAGCTTGGCCTTCACCCTTGATCTGACACTTGCAAAGAGGATAGGGAGTATAACACAGCCCTCACCTTCCAAAGCAAACACCGCACAGGGCTTGGCCTTGTGGCCTCTGCAGAAGTGAAGCTCAACAGGAGATACTATACTTACCCCTGGGCACACCAGAGCAAGGTAACAGCTAAGGGAAGAGAACCTAGAGGCATATGGAAGAACAGTTAAGAAACAATCATGCTTAGGACTTAGTTCAATTTCATGTGAATTTAACAACATTTTTTATCCTGAAAAATTCTTGGTAGGTTTGAGGAGAAAGAAGCCCCCAGTGGGCTCTCAAAATAAAACATGTCTAGTGGCCTTTTGTTCAATGTGTGTCACAAGGCTGATGTGAGTTTTCTTTATGAAGAGCATGTCTCCTTTTCTTAGGAGAAAGGCTAAGCTTTTTAAATTCTGACAATAGACAAGAAAGAAGAACCAGTCATGATGGTTGTACCAGTTACAGAGTCTCGTTACCAAACCCACTCAGAACCATTAATGAGACACATTTATATCTGGATGCATAATGTAAATAAGAACTTTGTTTCATTGAGATAAAGAGAAATGATGCTTGGATTCTTACTAATAAAATCCTTACCAATGTTTTCCTCATCACTTTCCTCTTCTTAGGCCCCAGTATCCTTGAGAGGTATCATCTGGTGGAATTTAAGCTATTCTACAAGTGAAACTTGGGGGGGGGCACAAGTACATTAACTCAGGATGGCGGAGGTTGCACTTGGTTTAACCTCAATGTTCAGCTCAGCATTTGGCTTTTTAAACTACTTCTGGACAACACTTTCCTGCATAAATAAAGATCAGAGAGGAAATGAATTCTGAATCATCCAGTTACTGATCCAAACACCTCAAATCAGTGCTTGCACTCCTTCCAATTTAGGATAACCAATAGCCAAGAAATCTCATAAAGCCCTCGTATTCCATGCTAAACTTTCCACTTGGAACCACAAGGAAGTCACCTCCCTGCTGTTTCCATCCTTCTTAGTGTAGGATCTTCCTTCCACTCTACTCTCTGGAGAGGCAGAAATCTCTTCTCTTGTGACCATTATTTTTTTCTGTTATTATCTCACTTGCTTTAGTTTTATTCTTCATTGTGCATGTTAATGAGTTTGACATATACATAATGTGGACGTTCTCCATCCAGGACGTGTCTCTAATGCCAGGTCCTTGTCAGTATATTCTCACACCAACAGTGGTAGCAACAGTTCTGATTTCCGTGTTTGTAGGATTAATTTTATACAAGTTAAGTCATACAGCGTGTACTCTTTTGGATTGTTTCTACCTTCTTTCCTTCAACATGTCTTTGAGCATTATCCTCATTATTGGATGGCTAGTACTTTGCTCCTTTTTACTTCTGAGGAGTAGTACAGTGTTTAATTGTAAACACAATTGCTTATCCATTATCCTGTTAATGAGCATTTACATTATTTTCAGTTGTAAGACAGTATCAATAAATATTACTAGAAAGTTCTTTTTTTTTTTTTTTTTTACATTTGTTTTCATTTCTCTGTGGACCATACAAGAAAAAGACATTAACTTTGTGACATTTTTAAAAAGTGAAACATGTTTTTTTCTTTACACATTACAGCACTTTGCCCTCCTACCAGCAATGTATGAACACTTCAGTGGTTTCATATAATCAGTGAGATTTGCTATAATCCACACTCTAGTTTCAGCCAATCTAGTACGTGCAATGATGTCTCTCTGTTATTTCACTCTGCATTTTCCTGGCAACTAATCACACTGACGACTTGTTCTTCGCATAGGCTCTACCTTTAGTGTCTAACCTGTTGAACCTTTCACTAAATCTTAAACTGGGCTGTCCTTTTTACTATTGAGTCAAAGGAATTCTTTACACAGTCTGAGTATAAATCTTTGCCAGGTGTGCATTTATTGAGTATCATCTATCAGCCTGTAACTTGATTAATTATATTTTACTTAAATCTGCTTGTGACAAAAAGGGAGTGTCATTTATGTTTCTATTTGGATACCTAGATTTTCTACATATTTGTTGAAAACATTTTACCTGATCAAAATACTACTTTTATATGGTCTTCAAAAATCAGTTCATTACAGAACTCTGGGTCTATTCCTGGATTTTGTTGTGTTGTATCCATCTGTTTCTCTAACCTTAATCAGCACCACAGTCTTCCTTACGATATCCCTATAATAGATTTTAAAATCAGAAAATGTGAGCTTTCCAACTTCCCCTTTTACTGGGTGCTTATATTTCCACATAGGTGTTAGAATTAAATTATAAACTTCAACATCATCCCAAAAAGTCCTTTTGGTGATTTTAAAATGCACCATATTGGATACATAAATCAATTTAAAGCAAATTGACAATTTTACAATATGGGTATTTGTCATATGCAGTTTTGCTAAATTTATGGATTAGTTTCTTCAAAGATTTGACATATAAAACCAATTCATTTGTTAATACAGATTTGTTTTTATTCTTCCCACCCAATGCATTTTTCTTTCCCAGTTGTGCTGTTCTCCAGGATAACGCTGAACTGAATGTAGTGAGGTTGAAGAGCACTGCTTTGCTTCTGATCTGAGGGAGAAAAGAACTGGCCTTTCTTCACTATGCCTGATATTTCTGAAAGTTTTTCATGAGTTTTATCAATTGAAGAAGCTGTCTTTCATTGGTAGATTTCTGAGAGCCTTTATCTTGAGCAGATGATAAATGTGTCTATTACCTTTACTAAATATATGGGGATAATTATTTTTTTCTTTGGTCTGTTACTGTGATGAATTACATCGACTTTTCACTCATAAATCAACATTGAATTACTCTTGAAAACTACTTGGTCATGGCTATTGACTTCATATACATTCTATACATTTATGAATACATATACTATATTAGTCTGCTTTTGGTTGCTGTTAACTTAATAAACAGGCTAAGTTTTGAAGAAAAGCAGTTTGTTTTGATTTATGGTTCTGATCCAAAGTTGAAAGGCCATAACTAGGGATGGCTTTCTTGCTGGTAGAGTCCTAGGTAACATAGGACATCACATGGACATTACATGGCAAAAGGCAGGGAAGATATAAACATGTCATGTGTCCTCTGCTCTCACTTGTGTTCTCTCTCTCTCTCTCTCTCTCTCTCTCTCTCTCTCTCTTGCTTTCTCTCATTGATACTAGAGTCAAGACTAGACTGTTCCATGAGTCAAAATTTGCTACCATGTTTGATTATTATCTCTATATGTGTGAGCTGCTGACAACCTCTAAAGTTGCATTTAGTCTATTTGTTGAGTCAAAGGATAACTTCTTGAAGATTAGAATGGCTTAAGGCAAGAGTGCCCACATAACTTATCTCCACTCTGAAAAGGTTCTGCAACCGTAGTGCTTTGGGCAAGACTCAGGCATGCAACTGGCATTTACAGATACATAACTGTGTTGGGAAAGATACAATCACAAAGTGGCCTCAAACTTAGGGCTCCAAGGTTAAGAAAGAAAGGTGATGTGGGGTGTCTTTAAACTACTTGTATTCACTATTCACTGACTTTACTCTCTGAAGGAATGAGTAGCTGACAAAGTTTCTAGACCCACCGGTTTCAAGTCATTAGTTCTCACTTTGTTTTCTTCTGGGAGAGTTCCTCTCATGCTTTGAAAGGCCACTCTTTGTACAGCAACTACTATCATGTATATACTCCGAAAATGTTCGAGAGGCTAAGGACAAAGACAAGGACAGGAAAAAGAGAACAGAAAAGATAAATATGCTTTTCCATTTTCTTGAGAGACACAGCAAAATGATTTCATCCTTTCCCTAGAAAGTTGGAGTCATAGTGTTCAGATTCTGTTTGAGCCAATTGTATTGCTTGTTACGTTATAGGCATGCATTGAAGGCACTTGTGCATGTATCAGAGTAAAAAAAAATCTGTCATTATTAAAGGTAATTTATTTCACTATTATTAGCATAAATACTAATAGCTGATGAAAAAATAGAAAGATCAGTTGAGGAGTAATCAAAGAAATAGTTTGTTAAAGGGACTAGCTTCAGCTCTAGTCCTTGAAAAAGATTTCATCTATCTCTTTTTTAAAAAGTGGGGTTGTACCACATAGCATCCCCAGTTTTCTTCCTTTGGTCTCCTGGCTCTATCTAGCAGCTGTTCCAGAACATTTTATAGCCAGTCTGCAGTTCCCATTGATTTCTCTGTCTTACCTGAGAAAATATGATCACAAAATGTTCTCCTACCATTGAAGTTTCAAAGCAAAAAAATACAATAATGTTCTTGAAAACTTTTTCTTTTAAAAAAACAAAGCTTTGCCCTGTACCCATGGCCAGACAGGAAACATTTTTAAAGGGGACATGTACAAATGACTTCTCTAATTCTCTTTCCTTATCTAGATGGATAAGAAACAGATAATGTTTTTATGGGTACTGTAAACAGATAGTAACACATAATTTCCCACAGTGGCTTGAATAGTGTGGCATTATCCTGACATAAGTGGGAAAGAAACACTTAATTGGGAAAAACAGCACTACGATTTGGAGCAAGGGGTAGAATTTAGTGCTACGGTGCTGATCTCACAATAGCAATGGGAAGAGGCAGGGTTAGCATGTGAGTGTTCTGTGGTAGACACTTCCTGAGTGTGGATTTCAGAGATTTGCATCTCCTTCATTTCCAGTTCCCTACAGAAGCATGTGATCCAGAAGATAAATTATCACAGTTTCAGTCATTTATGGAGATTCTCTGATTTTCAGTAAAGAGAGTGATGTTTCCATCACTGACATTTTTATTCACAACACCTAAGTGTTATTTACTTGACCTAAATTAGATACAAGTGGAAAGAAACTGAAAAGACTTCACAGTACCAGAGGATGAGAAAGACAAGACTAGAATCCATATGTTTCATGCCTTCTACCTAAACTCTGCACCTGTTGCAATTGGTGTCTACTGGCAGTTACTATGCCAACCATGGGTAATTTAGGCCTTTTTATTGCCAGATCAGTGGGAGACATGGTGAGGCATGCCTGTAGTCTCAGCACTTAGGAGGCTGAGGCAGGAAACCTGCCACAAGTCCAACACCAGTATGAGTTACAGAGCAAGAACCCTGTCTCCAAACAAAACAACTAAAAATAAATCAATTTCTCAGAATGGTGTATAAGGTTTACATACACCAGTGTCTGGTTGTCAGTAGTAGCCTACATGTGACTCAGTAGCAGGCTATGTCTGTAGAATAGGCTACTTTCACACCTAAATGATAAGAATTTATGAAGCCAAAATGGTTTCCTCACTTGAAATGCATGCCTTCCCCTCACTACATATCATAGAAATTCAATGAAAAGGATCTTTATGTCTAACCTTATTGCTTTCATCTTCATTGGATAACAAATGTCACTTAAAAGAGGAAAATGTATGCTGTTTGAACATTTTTGTATTTAAGGCTATATGCATTGCTCTCATTCCTTTTTGCAATAAAACAACTGAATAATAAGCAGTAAGGGTGGAAAAAATAGAATAGAATGTTATAAGAAAGAAGTCACAGGCTATAGACTTGGTTGGCATGATAATGTAATAAAGATCTATAACTCAAAATGATTCATATTAAAAACTTAATGACGTTTAAAAATTCACTGTGGAAAATAATGTATCCTTATTTTAACAATTCCATATATATATATATATATATATATATATATGTATATATATATATATACATATATATATATACATATATATATAATATATATTACATATATGAACATAAATGAAATCTTCTTTCTCCCTTCTCATTCTATTCCAACCCAGCCACTGTTACACAGACTACCCCTCCACTGAGCTACGGGAATTTAAAATATGTGCCTGAGGGTAGATTGGCTGAAACATTTGAAATCAATTCCATTATTTACTCAGGTCAAGACTAGTTTACAGAATGTAATGTTAGCTTTCAACAGAAAACTGGAAAGTAATTATTTCATTAAAAAGAAAGGAAAAAGATTTAAATGCAGAAAAGTTGTCATTACATCTCTCATGAATCTGGCAAACCAGCTTACTAAACATTCCTTTCTTCCTTTTGCTTAAATTTGAGATTACTGTCAAAGGTCATGCATTCTTCCAGAAGACCAAATTAAGTTGCTCTTTTCCAAGTGGAAATTTGCATAATTGTTTTCGGTTTTTTTTATATTGGAAACACGCTTAGATAAATCCCTACTAAGTTCTATGTCATTTAAATCTCTGCCCAGCACTCACCAAGCACTGCTCATGCATTATTTTTTTGAAAGTCTGCGTAACAACAGGGAGGCTTACTCTTGTTTCAGAGGAGAAGACTGAAGACTGAGGAACACAGTGAGTGGCAGTGTATGCAGTGGTCAGCATCCATGGCTAGGGTCACTCAAGGCTTTCCTAGGCACACAAATGTTCTCTGATCGCACTGTTTCCCATGTTCCCACTGTTTCACAAATATTCTGCAGCCTGAATTGTCTCATTCTTCAAGATGTGCTATTATGCTAATTACAACCTGTTTATAAATGGGGAATATTTTTGAAAATTATGTTAAAATTTGAAAGAGACTTTATTCAAGCTATCTGATTACTCCTCTTAAACCACAAAGAGATTATTTTAGAACAATTGAGAGGAAAATAGCATAAGCCCAAGAATACAGAACTCATTATCAGTGCTATGAATACCTTGATCTGCATCTTGGATTGGCCCCATTCCCTTGCCATAGAGTCCCACAGTCCCTCTAAACACATTCAAAAATGCTGTGATATCTACAAGTTCAAAACCAACCTTTTCTAGAACAAGTCAGACACTATTCACTATGTTGACTACAGATAATGCTGATTGACAATAGGATAATTCTCTGCATGAATCCTTTTGTCACGTTCAGTACTGTAAGATTATTTGAGCACCTGCCTGGCTGAGCCCCCAGACTCAAGAGGAGTCATTCATTTACTCTGTATTTCAGGGTGTCTGTGTTTGTGTCTGCATCGCTGGCTTTGGAGAAGTCTCTGTGAATATGAAGAGAATTTAAACTTCTATCAAGTACAAATTCATTCAGAACTACTGAATGATAAAGGCACTTAAGTACTAAAATATAGAATAAAAAGTAAAGAGTTGTGCAGGTAAGTCTTACCTGTGAGCAAAGCAGGAAAGTGCTGAGCTTGATGAGGAGAGGCAAAAATGTGTTTACGTGGGGCTGAAAAGTGTGTTTATGTGGGGCTGAAAGGATATCACCAGAAGAGCAGTAATATTAAATAGGCAAATGGAAACACAGAGCCAAACAAAGAGGTTAAATATTTTATTTTCTAAATCCAATCTCTTGGAACATGAGAATAGGTCTTAAATATGTGCTATGCTAACAGGGAAGAAAAATGAAATACAAACTGGCTAAGAAGATCCAGGCTTTGGGGAGATCAATTAGAACTGCTCCAAAGGCCAAACAGGAATTCATACATCTCTGGATCAATGGAGAAAAGCAGCAGATGTACAAACCACTAACAACTGCAGTGAGAGCTGATGCTTATTGCTTACTACATTGTGGTTTCCTATGTGCCCTGCCCTGTTCCAAGAAGGAGTGATGGGACTACTTAGTTCTCAAAAAATCCTATGGAGGAGATCCTATGACTTCAGTTCTTCAGATGTGGACATGGAGGCATAGAAAGTTAAAAAAAAAAAAAAAAAAAAGGTGCCAAGGTCACTGATTTAAAGATTCATACATTGCTTGTGGAGTTCCACTCTATCTATTTGGGAACATGACTTCTCTGCAGAAATATCATCATATTTCTTCAGTAACTTGCCCATAGATTGACGATCCCTTCAGGTAGCCTCTATTCACAGCCACAATAAAGAAAAGATCAGGTAGGTAAATATGTGCTGAGTAAATATGTCAAATGTTATAGATTCTCTGTGACATTCGGTCAACTTTCTAGAAAGGCATTAGAAAACAACTGCCTCCACTGAGTAGAGTAATCTCACTCAGCTCCGCCTGCCACTGTATCTCCATAAGGTAAATCAGGTAGTCCTTTAAGAATTTAGTAAGGGAGAGGAGTTCCCATCCCAGGCCCCATGCTATGGTGGCTAATTTTGCCTTTTGTGTGGGAAGGCACAGGGCCAAAGATGACAGGCTCAAGAGCCAACTTTTCCAAGTTTCCACGAACCAGTCAAACTGACACACAGACACAGTCCTCTGCAGCCTTCAGTCACAAAACCAAGTCAGTGCCTAGAAAACGATGTGTCCTTACAAGAGGATATCTTTCAGATGTTTATTTGAAAATGTATAGAGCTACCACTCTGTCTCTAATTCAAAGAGGTATTTCTGGTGTGTACAATGATAAACAATGTCAGAACAACTAATGTTTAGCCCATATATATATATGCTTCTTCAATGTCATTGTCTTTGCTCTTTATTATATTTCTCTATGTTGTCTATTTGTTAGCTGTCATTAATAGTACAATGGCCTGGGAGCACAATGACAAGTAACAGGAAAGGCAGGAGAGAAGGATAATGTCACTGAGAGGTTGAAAGGTAAAGGAATTTATCTCTAGAAACTGGAATAAATGGCAGCTGTATGATTTCAAAGAGTGGGCCACTGCTTTGGCAATATGCCAACGTCAAGCAAATACCCTGCTCACATCTGTGCCCCAGCTGATAGAATGCAGTGCTGGAAAGAACGTCATTGTCATCTGACAACACATTCAATTCCCAGCAGGGAAAATGAACTGTCTTCACAATACTGCTCTGGATGTAAATATATCATATACTTAATTGCAAACACTTATTAATTTGTTTTAAATTGGCCTAATCAAAATGACTGCTTCGCCGGGCGTGGTGGCACACGCCTGTAATCCCAGCACTCGGGAGGCTGAGGCAGGAGGATCGCTGTGAGTTCGAGACCAGCCTGGGCTACAAAAGTTAGCTCAAGGCCAGCCTGAACTGCACAGTGAGACCCTGTCTCAAAAAGACAAAAAAAAAAAAATGACTGCTTAAAGTTGTAGAGGTGAAACAGCTTCTGCTTTTCTGAAAGCTCATTTTGACAGCAGGTGCTTTTTACGCCACTGTAATTTTTTCCTATAAGATCATTATCACTGAATTGTCGGTGACAGCTTCTTTGAGGGCTTTTTCATTCATGATGATGGTTTGATTATTGGCATTTCTATCCCACTATCCTCAGGAGGCTAATCTGTTGGGATTTTGAAAAAGTGTTACGAAAGTTTTATATTGACTGCCTTTATTTCACTCTGTCACAGACTGTCAGCCATGAAGTAATATTCTTTTTTGAAAAACAAGACTCTGATCTTTTCCTTTCATTCCAGAAATTTTTACATTGAACCAAATATTTGTGTGCAACTTCGAATACTGTTTTCCCTGCTTCATACTTAATATCAGATTCGCTCTGAAGAAAACTAACTTAGAACAAGTGTTTTATTTGAAGTATACAATTACATTTAAAATGAAACAGAGATACATCCAAGAAATTTTGTTTTAGGAAAGCGCCCTCTTATAAATCCAGTTTTGTCATTTTGTCCAAAATTATATGATTAAACCTAAAAGCAACCAAATGTGGTTACAGAGTCTTGAAAGTTATCCAATATTAGGTCAAAGACGATAGATACATGTCCATCTACATTTTTTCCCATCAGAAATAGAGATGTTGAGTATATTGACTGCAGAGCCATCCTGTTCCCTTTGGAAGCCTGCTCTAAGAAAAACCCGAGACATTATCTTCATCTCAGTCTGACCTTTACTTAAATACATAAGAGAATCTACTATATGATTTTGGCAAGTTTCATGTCTCTATACAAGTGTTTTATCTATGAAACTATGTCAATAATATAGTCTGATTTTGTGTAAACCAAATGCTATAGCCTTGAAGTTCTTATAAAGTCATAGTTATACACTAAGGATTGAAATGACTACTTTTTATTCATCATTAAGGATTTGCATATCTGTATTGAGCATGCCTCCAAGGCCAGGCTCTCTGGAGGATGAAAGAATGAAACAGAATCTCCATTCCACCAGGAAGAGGTCAGCTATCTGCAGCCTACTACAGCATGGTTTTACTCCACACCCAAATTAAGAATAAATCAAATAAAAGAATATGATAAAAACCTGTAGTGTCCCTCAGAGTACGAAACATTTACTGTGTGGTGTTTGCAAAGTACGCTTCCTAAATCTTGATTCTGTGCAGATCAGAAATATTCTGGTGAGGAAAAAGCTAGTTAATCTTACCACGGCCATGGTTAAAAATCCCTTGGAGAAGAGCTCATGTTGAACTAGGTCTTGTGGAGTAGGTTCAGATTTCATCAGACTGAGAAGGGCAAGTGGTGTGCACACAGAAAAACAGGATCAACCAAAAGGGTGGTGTATTCCAGGAATTGTATTTTATGGAAAAGAGTACATGTGGGTAAGAGGAGGGGCAGGGTGGGACAGTGAAAGAAAAAAATAATAATGACCTCAAATCAGGGTGGAATGAAGCATAATGTAAAGGGCTTCAGACATCCTACTGAAGATTAGAGCCTTGATTTGAACGTAGAAAATTATTACTAAAGGCTTTCAAATGAGAAAGTGAAAAAATCAGGACAGAAATTCAGAACAATTCAGGCAGTTGTATAAAAAATAAATTATAAAGAAACATTAGCGTTAGGGCAAAATAGAATAACAGGATCCAAATTTAACCTTTTGTTTAAAATAACTTCACAGAAAAACCTAGGCAAACTGCATGAAACAAGACTTTCCCACACTGACAATAGGCAGAGCCAGACAGTGGTCTCTCAGAGGAGAAAATAAAGGTAACTGAGCCCAGTGATTGGCCAGAATCTGAGGCAGAGAGAAGTTATAGGTCCCAACACAAGAAAGGGAAGACATAACTCACAGTGAGGAACAAAATTAATGAATACAACTGGACTGAGAAATGACAAGTGATTATAGAAATAGTAAATAAGGGCATTGAAAGTTATGTCTTTCAAATATTCAAATGTTGAAGAGTTAGAAAAACGCTTAAGCATGACCTAAAGATAAGAGAAAGATTTTTATACACCTCTACGGAACTGATAGAGACAAAAAGAAAGGCTGAAGTAAAAAAAGAAAATAAGTAAGGTAGGCTTAGGCATTATCAATGGTCCTAAAAATGGAGTAATATACAAAACAAATTCAAATTTATTATGCCCTAATTCATCAAAAAGATTTCCAGATAAATTTAAGTATGGAAGCAAGTACTGGATAATACTCAAAGTTTGATTTTTGTTCTTGGGCTTTTGGGTCATACCTTGGACTAATGCTATCTGTTCTATTTGGCCGATTCAGAAATATAAAAGTTCCTGGGAGGAACATGCAAAGAAATCAATAAGGTTTTAAATGAAATAGAAAATGATTTTCAGTTTCACTGAGCAAGTACATACGCTGCAATGTGTGCTCTTATTGGGCCTCCTACATGGTTGTGGCAAGATGTACTAGTGATTTTAAAGGAATTTCTCTTCTGATTATCCTGTCTGATTATTCTGCTGGCTGTAATTCTGCAGGTCACATTCACATTAAGGGCACGGTGCAATCTTTTATAAAAGCATGATACAAATAGACATTAACACCATTTACTTCATAACCTTCTGGAATACACTGCCCATGAAAACTAAAGAGCTAGAACAAAGAACTCAGTCATGGAACACCTTAATAATGTGTCTTCCAAGGGTTCACTAGTATCCTCTCCCATATAAATGTTTTCTCCATTTCTGAATATCATTTGCATGCACATTTTCAGACCCCTTTGTAGAAGAGACACTGATCAGTGTCACTGTCCTATCCAGTTCTCTCATCAGGAGGGTAAAGATCAATCATATACATCTAGGTTAGTAGCTGTCCTCAAAATACCAACCAAGGACAGGAGCAGCAAAGCATGTTCTGCACAGCTGTATTATCAAGGAGAGCCTCCTTGAACACAGTAGAAGTTAGGTTTTCCCTAAGGCCTCACTTGCCCCCAAGTAGCTGATCTGCTTGGAGCTGAGCAGTCCTGAGACCTAAGTCATTAGAAGCTTAGATAAATTAAGTAAGAAAGACAGTGATATAGTTCTCAGAGCAGTCCTTTGCAATACAAGCATTTCACCACAGTGCAGGAGATGGGTCTTAATGACTGAGAAGAAGATTAGGAGGATATGGTGGTCTCTAGTAGCAAAAGCCCCAGAGGTGCCAGCCTTAAACAATTAGAAACAGTATCTTGTTGCATACAAAGAAATAATAATGCATTGGCATTCTTCATGCATACCAACCTGTGTTCTAGTTCAGCTCTCAACAAGAAATAGACATACTCTTCTGCCCTTTTTTTTAAATCAAATTTTGCTAAACCATAGCTAATGCCACTCATGTATTATCCTCCTTTCCAGTACAAAAGGAAAAATGAATAGTTGTGACATGGTCATACAACTCAGAAAGCTTAAAACATTTATTCTCTTGATCTTTATCCCTATGCCTTCTCCACCAAAAAAATAAATAAAGAAAGAAATAAAAGGCTGAGCCATCTCTACCTTTATCTCTCTGGTATTCTTTAAGCTCTTCTTTTTGTCTACATGTAGTCAAAGAGATCACTTGCAGGACGACAATATTCTTAGAAAGAAAGAGGTCACATTTCCCCCTTATCTTCCTATAAGAACAAAAAATGCCTTTCCTAAACCCATAAAATAATGTTATTCACATCACTTTGGTCCAGAATATATCACAAACCAATGCCTGAACTAATCATGAGCTAGCAAATTGGATTTGCTATCCCTGAGTAAACGAACCGGAATCTGCTCTGAAACTGGAAGTGGAACAGCCTTTCCTCAAGCAAATGCCCCTGAGGAAGAAGGTGGGTTTCTATAGCAAATATAGGCTTTCTTAAGGGATAAAACAGGTAGAGAGTGAATACTGGCTACTACTAGAGGGATGAGTTCAGGAAAGACGGGAGAGCTGAGCTTGACCTGGATACCTAGCTCCTTCCACTGTGTATTCACATGGGAAAATACTAAAAAGGAAGATCTTTCCTGAAAAGCAAGAAAAGAACTTCAAGGATGAATTAACAACTGCAAAGTTTTCCACCACCAAATTCTATAAAATTTGAAATAATGAATGCCCAACTGTTACATGAAGCTACTCTAAAAATTTAACTTACCCACTCATTTAATGAGTATGAAGAGGGGCCAGTGAAATAGCTCAGCTATCTATAGCTCCTGCTTAGGAAAGCTAGGCAACCACAGGGGCCACAGTTTGATGCACAGCACCACATGCTGTGCCAGCCCCACCCCCAGGGCAGGCTGAGCCGGCCATAATAAATAAATAAAAAGTATGAAGAAATTCACTTCTCCAAGGGAAGTCTCTCCAGAGTAATTCTAGGACCACTTGTGTTTAGTAACTATGTGTTATTTATAGCTGATGCTTCTAAAAAAATTTTTCAAGAAGAGTTCCTGATGTGTCCTTTCCTACCACTGATCAATTAACACTTGTATCATGCAATATGTTATTATATAAATAACCACATCAGCATACTTTCATCTCCCCCAGAAGGATTTTTTTCAGACTTTCAATATAGAAAATCAACTTTAAGAATTTTCTCTGTGTACTTCTTCCCTGTTATGGGAGAGAACATGGCCAATGGTTTACAAGCAAGCAAACCTGGATGGGTTGAAATATATTCTTTAAATTGAATAATGCCATGAGTTTTGACCTTTAATAAAATGTCTATCTGATACCACCCATTTAGCACTCAAATGTACACTGTCATAGCTTATTAAGGTTTGCAGAAAGTTGTGAGCTCCTTGATAAGAGCGCATGTTTCTGCAGGGTAGTGTTTCTTTCTGATACACCTTGCCTGTAATGAGTTTTCCATGCAAACTCAATGTTTTAAAAGATTATATGTTCTAAAATTTAATTTTTAAACTTCAACTCGCAAGTTGTACCAAGGTTTTCTTTTAAGACAGTGCAAGTTAATGTAGCTAGATCTCCAAGGTAACCTGTAACAGAATTCTCATTTGCCTTTTTGGTGAAAAGCAACAGAAAACCACACTACTAGAGAGTGGCAAAGGTTACTGTAGAATAATTTCAGAACTCGTTAGAAGCCCTCGAGTGACAGCAGTCACCGGTCATCACGGCAAGTGGCAAGAAGAGCCTCCACAATAAGGAACAACACAACGCCAATAGCATGAATCATGGAGCCAGTGCACAAGCACCTCTTGCCTTTTTGTATGTCAGCAACATAGGTGGAAAAGTAACAACAGCACACCAGCAGTTTTCATCTAAAGAATAATGCTGCTATTTCTGACAAATTAATATTTTCTAATTAATTTATTTAATTATTTATATATTTGGTACAAAGTCTCTCTCCATAGCTCGGACTTATAGTGATCTTCCTGTCTCAGCCTCCTCAGTGCTGGTATTACAGGTGTGAGCCACCACGCCCAGTCTTGGTGGCCACCACAGCATACCCAGGCTTCCAGGGCTGGCACAGCATGTGATACTAGGGACTGAATCCGATTCCTTTCACTTGCTAAGTACGTGCTTAGACCACCAAGCTATCTTGCCAGCTCAATTGATATTTTCACTTTGACTAATGTGCCAAAAATTTCACATGCCAGTTGCATTAGAGAAAGGAAAATACAGCTTGGGCAAAGTAAACAAAAGCCACAGGAGGATACTGCACAATGTATCAATTAGTGAAGACAGTATATTTCAAAATACTGGTACAACTCCTAAAATATTCAACTGCAAACACATGACTTACATAAATTTCTGTTTCTAAAATCTTATTTATTTATTTATTTATTCATTCATTTTTCTATTTTTTGGCTCTGGTAATTGAACTTGGCACCTTGCTGTTTGATATGCATATAAATAGATATCATTATCCATATTTTTCCCCTATTTAGCAACTCAAAACAAGTTCTTAGAGTAACGTTTGAAGTCATACCGAAGTGTAGTTACTTCCTATAGTCCCTGACATTAACATAATTAATGCGAAGATGGCTAAACGAAGAAATCGTGTCATCTGCTTCCCACCAATGTGCCCTGGGTTGCCTCAGCCTTTCTTGCTAATGGAGAGAGCAGAAATTTGATCAACTTTCCTCCTCAACTGGATTTTAATCATAGAGTTAATTTCCAGTATCCAAATTACTTATGCTTTAAAATTGGCTCAGGGTTGATGACGCTCTCTTGAACGTGTTCAATTAAAGCATGCAAAACAAAATTAATGTCTAGGTTTTATTTTGTCTACACTCAAATTTTGTCTATAAATAACTCGTATGGGAACCACGATACAGATGCAACTGTCTACAGGGGGAACATAGAGTGTGACCAGCAAGGCACCCCTGGTCCAGCATACAGCGCCAGCAATGAAGCCTAGGAAGGAGAGACACCATCCAACAAGATGGGGCATAGCTGTTGGAAGGGGCAAAAGAACCAAAGGAGAATGAGAACCTAAAACGATGACATAAACCTTTCAAAGAGAAGGAATGGCTAATCCTAACAGTCAATCACATAAGATGACCAAAATGCCCTCTAATTTGAGCCATTTAGAAAGTTACTGGTAAAGTTATTTCTCACGTAGGAGTGAGGTATAAGCTAAGCATACAAGGACCTGGATAGAAAATAAATAGGCCTTATAGATCCTCTGCTCTTGAATATAGTTTCCAACCACTAAGATGACCTGAATTTCTTGAGAACTTACTCAGGTGATACAACAGGCAGTATGTGATGTCAACCATAGCGTAGAAATTTACCTTTTTAGAGTGAGCTATGCTCTCATGCGATTCACTCAGCTTCAAGATAAGATGCAATTGAAGCTTCTATGCAGTGTAAAGATAAATAATGATCACTGAAGATATATATTCAGTAACATTCACAAGGCTCCTTTCACAATGGAAAATATGTGCAGAGACTCTGGACAGTGAAACAGCAGACCTCTAAAATGGTAAGTATGGTAGTGCCAAATTTTATTTTCAGAATAAAGAGATCATTAAATTGTCTAGAATAGTATTCACCAAATTGATAATTTGTTTCCGGAAGATGCCAAGCATATTTTTTTCTTTTTGTTTAAGAGCATTTTTAAAATTCTCTTGTGCCATTTACTTGTGCTATTTTAAAGTGATTCTAAGCAGCAGAAATTAAGATCTGCTCTAAGCGTGGAAGGTAATGAATACGTAAATTAGCTTGGTTGTAGTAATCATTTCACAACATGGTGTTGTATACCTTGACTATATAATTGTGTTTATCCATTATTCTCAACAGAAGTAAATAAATTCATTTTGTATCCTTAAATAATTACAGTTGAGATGGAAGGGAGAAGTAGGCTAAAAAATAGGAGCACTGGGGGCAGGCAAGATAGCTCAGTGGAGTAAAGCGCCAGCTTAGAGAAGCTTAGGCAAGTGCAAGGACCACAGTTAAATCCTTGGCACCACATACCATGCCAGACCTGCACCCACGGCAGGCTCAGCCAGGCATCAAGTTTAGCCATAGTGGTGTGTGCCTGGAATCCCAGCTCTGGAGAGGCTGAAAGAAGGAGTGTCGTCACAAGTCCGAGCTGTGTACTGAGACCTTGCAACAACCAAATACATTAAATCAAATTACATTAAATTAAAATTTTAACAAAGAGCACTGATTTTACCAGGCCCAGTCCAAGCATCCCAAGAAAATATGAAACCTAAACTAGTAAAAGAAAAGCATTGACTTTCTTTGGTGATTTGGTGCAGTGGTGATAAGGTTTTGCTAATAAATAAAATGAAAATCTTGTAGGTCCATCGATAAAGTGGAGCAGAGACGCACTACTATTTTCCGTCAGCACAGGTATGTTTCCGGGCAAGTGTTTTTCATGATATACTTGAATATTTTTGCCAAGTTTCCTCACTGAAGAGAAAATGGTTAAAGGGTGTGTGTGTGTGTGTGTGTGTGTGTGTGTGTGTGTGTGTGTGTCTCCTCAGAATAAGCTATTTGTATCCTACTGGAACTACGAACTACTTTGGACCAACTTGCGGCATTTCTGCTCCAACTTCTTCAAAAGCCCATTCAGTAGAATGATTTTTTTCACTTTAAATACGTAAAATTAAATTTCATAAATTTTTATTTCTTTTTTACAGTTGGATTTATATCTGCCTATTAAAATCCTTAACCAGAAAAAAAGACAAAACATGTCCTTACTCATTTTTTTTCTTACTCATTTTAAATAGTGTATTTCTCAAACAATTTAAAAAAAACTGATGGCAAACGATCAGCATAGGTGAATGGGAAACCACTGAAGCAGGCTTTGTTATCACCCAGGTGTGAGACAAGTAAGTTCAAGATCTGGGGTCCTGGTGGTCAAAATGACCAATGAGAAGGGGGAAAGATGTGGGGCAGCGATGTCCGTGGGACAAAGCCCTAAGTGACGGTGATGTGCCTTAGTGAATGGAAGGCAGAGTAAGACAGAGAGACTAAAGGCGCAAGTCACACAGAGACTGAAAGCACGATGAAAGGAAATATAGAAACCCAAGGTAGAGCAAGATTTTAAGAGAAGACCATGAGCTTAATTTTAGAAGGGCCAGCTTGAAGGGGCAACCACCAATTTACCCAGAAAAGAAAACCATGACACTGAAGTTCAGAAGAAAAACACATTCAGAGAGGTCATCTACATAAAAATGATGTTGACATCAAAAATGTATGAGCAGCATAAAGGCAAGAATAAGGAGACAGAGGAGCAAATGGCACCTGTGGAGGCAACTGAGGGACACCATTGTTTTGCAAAGAGAATAAAAAATAGTAAAACAAAACAAACAAGCAAACAAAAAACAGTAGAAATGATACAGAATTTCACAAAAGAAAATTATAGGACTTCAACAATGGTTGTTCTATTGCATATTGTTGTCTTCAAAGTAGTTGTTCAGATTATCAAATAACAGCTTGAAAAATTGATTTTATATATATATATATATATATATATATATATATATATATATAAAATTAAAAAGGAGAGAAAAAATTAAACTTTAACTGCTTCTCTCAACACGCCAGCAGAAATCAGCAGTACAATTATCCAAACTATCTTGTATAGTTCATATATATTTCTTCTTTTAACAATTTCTTCCTCTTTCAAAGTACCATTATTTTAATAGTCAGAAAATGGAATTCAATTGGACATGAGTGACCCCTTGTTAAAGAAGTATAGGTTAATTTATTATTGCTTTAATAAAGATAAAAAGGCTTCCAATCCCACAATTCCATGTTGAAGAATAGTTTCACATATTATTAATAGAGCCTTTTAAATGAGGATGATGAAATGATAATAAATGAGACATAAGAGTAACTAATTACAAAGTGAAATTTGAAAGTACTTCCAGGGTGATTACAATGTCTTTTGAAAGTAAAACAATTTTAAAATAAGTAGTTAAAAAAGGAGGCTTCTCAGGTTTCTCACTACCTTTTATTTATTTTCTATTACCCAGAAGACCAATGTTTTTGAACCTGAATATGAAAGACTGTGTTGATCATTTTCCCTTTGTATCAGGTATGGTTTCCATTTAGCACAACGTTTAAAAGAGTCTACCAGTAATTCCTCACGGTAAAAAGCTAGGTTGGTGTGTGTGTGTGTGTGTGTGTGTGTGTGTGTGTAGTCCTCCTGACCCCTCAGTCTGTCAGGTCAACAAGAAGGAAGGAGGGTCTTTAATGAGATAATTTCCAAGGCACCTTACTACAGGAGAAAATAGTGAGGAAGAGAAGAAGCCACAGACCCTTCTTCCTCTATCCTGAACAGGATTTAGTTTATCCTCAGGGCTTTCTTTATCTAAATAGAAGAAGGCTAAAGCGGAAATAGAATTTTTAAAAAAAATGGAGTGACTGCACACGTGGACTGACCTTATGATGAATGTCATCATTATATTTATACTGCCAACAGTTTTTAATGTTTTTTGTTTCGCTTTGGCTTGTCTTTTTGAGACAGGGTCTTGCTATGCAGTTCAAGCTGGCCTTGTGGTCACTCTTGCAGCCCAGGCTGGTCTTGAACTCGCACTAATCCTCCTGTCTCAGCCTCCCAATTGTTGGGATATGTTTTTCAAATTGTACAAATATATTTTCTTTCTTTTTTTTTCTTTTGTATTTTAGAAAAGGGTCTACAGGGTGTTTAGGATCTTACTATTAGATCAGACTCCTAGTGATCTGCCTCGTTACAGCCTCCTAAGAGCTAGGACTGCAGGCTTGTGCCACCACACCCGGTCTCAGTTGCCGCCTCAGCAAGTCCTGTGGTCGAGGTAGGCACAGCAGGCCCAGGGATGGAACCCCAGCCCTGAGCCTGCTTGTAGGTGCTTTAATCCACTGAGCTATTTGGCTGGGCCTTGTACAAATATATTTTCAAGGGTGATAAATCCTTTTTCCTTCTGCAAAAGGAAGACAGAACATTCACATGTTAACTCTTCCTACTCTGGTTTCAGAGACCTAAAGATGTGATGTAGCAAATTGAACATAAAATGTGCACTAAGGTGAAATGTTAGAAAATAGAAACAGGCTCATGTATAATGCAGAATTTTATAATATCAATGCAGCTGGTAACCTTGGGATACTTCCTCAGATTAATAAACAGTCTTACTGTGTCAGAGTTTAAAAACTATCTCTCCTTAACTCCTTTATTTTTTTACTTTTAAAGAATACAAAAGAATGATAGAAGAAAACACTAGAAATGATACAAGGTTTCACTAAACTAATAGAAATTCAATAATGACTGCTGCATTACATGATACTATCTGGATTGTTCTGATTTATTTCACTTCCCAGTGTAGCCTGTAGCTGTATCCATTCATCTACAAAAACCTCAAAGTTACCTTTTTTATACCTGAGTAATATTACATCATGTAAAACTACCATATCATTTTATCCATTTGTCAGATGATGGGCGCTGGGGTTGTTTCCAAGCTTAACTCCATTTTAGAATGTGGAAAGATTTGAGGCCCCACGCTTGTAAATACACATGGCCTTCTGGAGCCCAAACAAGCACAGCAGTGAGAGACTTACTCACTGCAGATGCTCACCTCCAAGCCCACCTCCATTCAGGAAAGGGTGCTGATAAAACAACAAACACAACCACAGGAATTGCAGCTGCTAATCTCCACAGGTCACTTGATATGCAATCCCCAGCCCCACCTTACGACAACTCAGTAAGCTATTGGTAACAATGGAGAAAACCCAGGTAAAGAAGTATCTCTCATACCCCATTATTACCATATGGCATTAGATATCATCTGTAAATCATTTTACAGATAAGAAAATTCAGTTTAACAGCTTATTCAAGATCACAGAGATAGTGAATGAGAGGATGAGGTTTGAACTAAAGTCATGCTGCCTCCAGAGCTGATCTCTGTCTGTGGGAAATTTTGTTTCCTTTGCGGCTCATACCTGTACTTCTATTTTGATTCCTCAATGTGCTGAAGCGCTAAATACTTACACATAATTTAAAAGTGTAAGTCAGAAAATGGAATCAGTAACTATGATCAGTCAAAATTCTTTACTCAAAAGAAATTTGAGCAATACCAAATTCACTCATTTTGGGCAATGAATTCACTGAGAATTAATTTATAAATTCTCATAGAATGATGCCCTCACCAGTACTGTACACAGACCCTGGGGCAGGAATTCACTGTAGCTAATTAAAAATGCAAAAGAAAAAAACCACTTCTGTGCTGAAACTTAATACATTAATACATTTAAATTGCATACAGTAAGATTGTGGGATGAGGCCAGGGTATGGCGACAGGGTAGGAACGGGTAGGCACTGCTTACCAACTGAGCAGACTTACCAATCACGAATGCAGAACTGCAAATCCCAATCCCGATATGAGAACAAGCCAAGCCCAGCACCTGGCACCAATCTTCTGATATGAGAACACCATGCCAGTCTGCACCCTCAGAGCAGGTGGGCCCACCCAGCTGAACTGTAAAGAAGACACAGGAGAACAGCCCTAATTTACTGTGGAGTCACTGTCCTCCTACTCTTGTGGGTGGTGCTTTCTTTTTCCTTCAAAGCACCCTTTTCTCCCTGAGTTCTCCTTTTCCTTTCTGCTCTCAAATAAATGGCAATCTTTCACATCCACCAGTTGGCCTGACCAAATCATTGTTTGGAACAAACAAAACCTGGAAAACACTGTGCTTCCCCAAACCATCAGATAACAAGATGAGAAGCTTCAACTCAATATATATTATAAACAAAATTCTTTTTTTCTTTTTTTGTTACTTTATGTGTTTGGCACAAGGTCTCACTATGCAGCTTGGATTTATAGTGATCGTCTTTTTTTAGCCTCGCCAGTGCTGGGATTACAGGCATGCGCCACCACTCCTGGACTTGGTTGTAGGCTCAGTGCACCCCCGAGGGCAAGGGCGGTGCCAGTGTGACATGCAGGACTGAGGACCAAACCCCTGGTCCCTGTGCTTGCCAAAGCAGGTGTTTAGTCTGATGAGCTATCTGGCTAGTCCCCATGAACAAAATTATGAAAAATAGATTTAAATCTAGCCTCTGTCATAGAAGTTCTCATTTCACTCAATTTCATATAAATTGCATTTGGTCTTCCATTGGGGGAAAATAAGGGTCCTTAAATGAAGTCAAACAAAATGAACACTCACAAATCAATGAGAATAAGACTTTTTAAAAGCTAACCATTTAAATTCTGACAATGGACAAGATGTTGCTAACAAGTTCATACTGCAAATAAATCAAGAATGTAATATGCCACAAGCTGTGTTTGGGGTGCTCTATCAAATAGTGCTGGCAGCCTGGTACACTCTCTGCCTACTCCTCTTTGAAGGCAGTGAGAACTCGGGCTGAACAGCATTTGTGAGCTTTTCTATTTCCCTTATAAGATCTTCAAAGAATAGCATGAAGATATAATAAGAAATTCATTTATGTATACATTTCCTACCAAGTATTTTTTTCTCGCTAATCTACTTTAATGAACAGCTCTTCTATAGAAAAGAAGGGTGGCCATCTGGCAGACACAACCCAAATACTTGTTTAGTTCGAGTAATTGAATATGAGGATGTGATGGGGAGAATCAGATTTTGCTGAACAGAGCTGAACCTCGTCAGCAAGTCTTGGCTAATCAGCAGTTAATCCCTCTTCAGCTGCACGAAGCCTCAAGCTAAGAAAAATGCTAAGCTTCTCTCAAGCACGCAGGAGTCACCTTCTAGAAACAGTGACTCCCTCTAAAGAGAAAGCCTGTGCCTTTCAACTGTCCAGCTCTGCCGGGGCTGTAAATTGAGTCCCTGCTCTACCACCTGGGCAGTCTTCTTGGACTTAGCCCATGTTGATTTCCAGCTGTCCTGGCTCTTGTTTTCCTACACAGTACTACTTTCTGCCAGGCAAAAATGATCTCTAAATCTCACTTTTATGACAAGAAAATACATTCTTAGAGAACACAGCATGAATCCTATTGTGGTAAAGCAAATGTGTTTATAGCAAATGCACATTTGGTTGATTTAAACATAATGGTTTCTAGGAATCAGTTGCCTAGAAAACCATTCCTATAGTCTGGTTTGGTAAAGTATTTTACATTTAATCTACATTTGACAAAATTTCTACACTCTTTAAGGAGAAACTGACACAAATTTTTAAAACACAACACTATTTGTTATTATTAATTATGAAGACCAGGTACTGGCACCTACTTCTAGGTTTAATGCCTTGTTCTTGAGAGTATGGCCTGTGGAGGAGTCAGTGGCCTAAGAGATAGTTTGAACATAGGCCTCCTGAGTTGGCAAAAGTAGGTAAAGAGAACCCACAAGTGAAATGTATGCATATTAAATCTTGAGGACACTGATTTAGTTCTTAACTTTTTTTTAGGACTATGTTTTGTCTTTTGTCTCATTGTTTTCTTTAAAAAAGCACTATATGTGTAACTGTGAGGATGCAGAGAAACGAGAGCCTTAATACACTGTTGGTGGGAATGTATATTAGTAGACATATTATGTGAATAATGCCAACTCTAGAAATAGAACAGCCATATGATCCAGAAATTTCATAACTTGGTGTGCATCCAAAGACATTAAAGTATATTCGTATGTGTCAGCCTGCTCAGGGGATCCATGGAGTTTTTTCTAGATGAGATTCCAGGTTAAAGAACACAGGAGTGTAAAACCTCAGTAATAACAGCAGGCAGCATGGAACAGAGCAAAGTGCAAGAATCTCCCACATATCCCATATAATTTTTTTTTTTTTTTGAGACAGGATCTCCCTATGCAGTTCAGGCTGGCCTTGTGCTCACTTTTATAGACTCAGGGCTGGTCTTGAACTCATAGCAATTCTCCTTCCCAAGGACTGCAATTGCAGGAGTGCATCGCCATGCCTGGTTCACCCCTATGATTCTTATTCATGTTGTTATCACCTATTTACATTCTTACATGCTAACCTTACGGGTGCATGTATAATTGTCTAGTGCCATATCATGGTTATACAATGATGTCGCATTTTTGTACATGCTCTGACAACAGGGTCATGTCCTCAAAGCTGTGCAGGAACATTGTTTCATGCCTTGAGCTTTGAGCCAGTCTGAGAAGTTCCCTATGTAGTTATTGCAACACCATTCACTGTAACCATGCTTTGAAGCAACCTAGATACCTTTTGATGAATGAATGAATCAATAAAAAAAGAAAATGTGTGGGCTGTGGAGATAGCTAAGGGTTATAAGTGCCTGCTTAGGCAAATGCAGGGAATGTTTCAATCCCAGCAACACATGCTTCACCGGCCCCACTCCAGGCGTGCCAAACCAGTGACCAAGAGCAGGCATGGTAGTACATGTCTATAATCCCAGCACTGGGGAGGCTGAAACAGGAAGACCACTATGAGTCTGAACTGTATAGTGAGGCCTTGTATCACTTACAAAAGATTTTTTTAAAAAAAGAAAATGTACAAATATACAATGAGATGTATTCAGTCATAAAAAGAATGAATTTCCCTCATTTGTACCGATCTAGATGAAATTAAAGATTGTTAAGTAAAATAAGGTAGACATGAAAAGACAAGTTCTGACTTTCATATGGAAACCAAAATGTTGACTTTAAAGTAGTAGAAAATAGAATCATGATAACCAGAGCTGGGGAAAGTTGTAGGGAAATGAGAAATACAGAGAATATTGTTAGTAAGCATAGGGGACAGCTGGATAGGAAAACAACTCCTATCCAGCATAACAGTACTAACTTGATTGAAAATAATTAGATGAATAGTTCAAAATAGCCAGCAGAAAGGACTTTGAATGTTCTCAACACAAAGAAATAATACAATTCCACTAATTTTTCTTGCCTCATATTATACACACATACTAAAATGTCCCACTGTACCCTATAATGTATAATTACTATATTTCATTAAAAATAAATATGCATTTTAAACAATAAGTTTCTGAGATAACAAATCAAACAATATAAAATTGTATATATAAAAGCTTAATAATCAACCCCAGCTGAGTCATTTGAGATCAATGTTGAAAGTTGACCGTATATTTGTCAACATCCTTTTAATGTATCGATACAAAAACACATACCCATGTGGTTAGTAAGTTTTGAGTGATGGAAGAGAATTATTTTTCAATCTGCCCTAGGATGTTGGTGTTGACATGAGGCTATTAACCCAAGTCAGTATTAGCTGCCTTCATTTAATCAAACCACGTGTTCTATTCCCAAGGTGTTAACGAACATTTTCACCGTAATGTGTTCACAAATGTCAATTCTCAAGCATTAAAAGACAGACAGAGAAAGAGAGAGAGAGAGAGAGAGAGAGAGAGAGAGAGAGAGAGAGAGAGAGAGAGAGAGAGAGAGAGAATAGATCCTCAGTTTGCGAAGGCATGAGGCTTTATATGCAATGCATTTCACTCAATGATGTATGCAGGTGGTTTAAGTAGACCCAAATGTCTACAACCTCAAATCAGCATATTGTAGTATTCTCTTTCTCCACTTATAGTTTGGCAGCATTGCCAGTGATGGAAATCATATCACTTAATTCAGAGGGTATTTTAAGTGAGATTTGCCCCTAAAAGCAAAAGATAATATTACAACTTCAGAAGATGACTATGATATATGCACAGGTGTTCTTGGAACAAACAGCACATTACTTAGGTATCTATAAGGAACATGGTGTGAATAATAATTATGCTAGCAATGAAAGTTATGAACTATCCAGGGCCAAAAGGTAGCTAAAATCATCCAAATAAAGTTCAGAAAATAAGGAATAATGTCAGTAGTAACAAAAGAAATATGTATGCCAAGTTATGAACTCACCAATTCTTCCTGTAAGTATTTTTCTTATTGTGGAGCAGGAATAATTCTAGGTGTGCTAAAATATGCACAGTTATTATGTTAGACACTCAAATGAACTATTGTAGTATTTTCAAATTGTCTTACCACTAGCTATACCATTTTATCTTACAGAAAGGAATTTGAAGGGCCCAAGTCGGGTCCCTCAAAAATGGTCAGTTAAGGTCCAAAGACCTTCCTGATAGAGAAATTCTCTTTGACAGTACAATCTCCTAGCACAGGGTCCAAAATCTGTTGTTGGAGCTTACTCAGCTTTTTTTTAAATTATAGATAAAATTGAATCCCATAGCTTAGCTCTCCAGATGTCTAAATTCTAATACTACAGTTTTCAACTTTGACTCAGACCTAGTTAGGCCTTCAGAAAAACTAGAACAAAAAGAATCCTTAATAAATGTACAATTGTCAGTGACCCCAGCTGATTATCTTACATGAAGTTATTAACCAAGTCCCAGGATACTATAGTTTGTGGGTATCAGTCAAGATCGGATTGGCCAATATGAATGACGTTCCTTCTTTTTGCATGAAAAGTTGCATGTAATAGGACTCTAATGCAAGAAAAGATATGGTAAAACATAAAATCTGAAGAGTTTGAAATGTATTTCAGAAGAGTTTTATTTTAAAACCTATATAGAATTATTTCCTATAGCCTGCTAAGTATATTCCTAACCACAAACGTCCAATGAGCTGACTGAAACAGCAAACAAAAAGCTGAAAATAACTGTTGCTCACCCAGCAG
Source organism: Myocastor coypus (assembly GCA_004027025.1). Lineage (NCBI taxonomy): Eukaryota > Metazoa > Chordata > Mammalia > Rodentia > Myocastoridae > Myocastor > Myocastor coypus. The sequence goes on from PVJA010000725.1 coordinate 150,463, forward strand.
TAATGATGCAGCAGGCAGCATGTTAGATGGCTCACCTATGCTGTGTTATGGAATTTTTAAAACAACTTCGGGCATTAAACATTATCTCTGTTTGAGTTAATTACAGAAGGAAAGGCTATATGGGAAGCAATGTACTTTTCAGAACTCCTTGAAACAATTTATGAATTCCCTCCCCTTTTTTTTTTTTTTTTTTTTTTCTTTGTACTGGGAATTGAACTCAGGGCCTCACACCCTGGCTATTTTTTTTTTTTTTTTTTTTTTTTTTTTTTTTTTTTTTTTTTTTTTTTTTTTTTTTTTTTTTTTTTTTTTTTTTTTTTTTTTTTTTTTTTTTTTAGGGCATGAGGGACTTGGAATTGAACTCAAGGATTTGTGCTTGGCAGGCAGGTCCTTATGCCACTGAGCTATTTCCACTGGCCCCAAAGTTACAAATGCAAATGTCTAAAGAAATGGGTAAGATAACAAAAGCAAAGTAGGGTGGGTAAAGAAGACCCTGAACAGTACCTATGTTTGCCACTATATTCCAAAGGACAATAGCTACTCAATTCCAGCTGCTTGTCATCATGAGATTACAAACTTAATATTATCTGATCTTTCAATAAGTCAATACAATATATAAAATCATGGTTCTATGCAAAGTAGTCCTGTTTCAAAGGTCAGCGATTCACTCATAGCATGTACCATAGAAAACATATCTGTAAATCAGAACTTACCCATAGATTGCCATTTTTGTGCCTTCCATGAAAAGAGTGATTACCAAGCAGGGCACCAGGATGCCTTCTATTCATATAAAAGGGTTTTTTTTTAATATTTTATAGAATGGAAAAAATACTTAAGCATTAACTAAATGCCAGAAAAACATTGTCTCAATGTTATACATTAGGAAATAGACTAAATTATTTCTAAGTATAACACAGCTATGGTAGTAGTAGGTGTACCTTTTGATCATGTTTTTGCCTATATAATTCATCTTTGACATTTTTTAGTGAGTCATCTTTAGTAAAGTTATGAATACATGCAGAGACCAAAGCACAAGGTCTGAAGTCCTAGTACATGCATCTAATACAGCCTCTGCCACCCACTATGGGCAGGTTACTTCAAATCTTTGAAATTTCTAGTCTTCACTTTAACATGGGATGCTTTAAGAACTAAACATTAGTAAAAATGGTTACTAAGAAAATGACATATCCAGCATACAGCAAAATCTTAGTTTTGATTTGTTTCTTTGTTTGTTTATATTTTATGCACGGTCTCCATGCAGCTCAGACTCAGTGATCCTCCTGTTTTCAGCCTCCCCAGCACCAACATTACAGGAGCATGCCACCATGCTTGGACTTAGTCGCCTGGCTCAGTGTGCCCACGGGCAGGGCCGGCTTCACACGTGGTGCCAGGAATCCAAACTGGGCCCTGTGCTTGCCCAAGCAGGTGCTTAGTCCACTGAGCTCTCTAGGCCCTAAAACTTTATAAATATTAATTCCTCTGTTATGACTTTCATTCTTAGCCACTGAAAATTATACAAACTCATCCTTGGGGAGGAAATATATATATATAACAATGAACAAAAATCATGAAGTCTTTAATTATCTTGATGGAAGAAAGATGACATCACCTATAAATAAGTTAAAACATGAGGTAGAAGTAGGTCTAAGTTGTTTTAACTTTCCCAGTAATGTACATTTATAAATAAATTGACAAAGATTCTTATGCTAACATCAATCTAGTTAATTCAAACTGAATTTAAAATTAACATATAGATATCAATTCAAAGACATTATTTTTTGACTAGTGGTATAAATCTAGGCTAATACTTATGAAACAGTACCAATCTCATTTTGTACCGTTAAGCTGGATGACCATCATGCAGTGCTCTTGAAATCCCATCAGCACACAAAACCCAGAAAGGTTAATCCTGATTTAGCCGCCTAGACATCTAAAGCCGATCAGCTGGTTCTGCCCTTTTGTTCTTCTCCACCTGCATAAATCTGTGAGCTCCGTCTAACTCTGCTCCTAGGACATCAGGAGGGCCCCACACCCGTGAAGTGGAGGGCCTTTCTGAAAATTTTCCAATGCACTGTCACTGTCCCTGCATTGTAGAGGTGGTGCTGCCAGAAGGCTGCTACACGGTGTGCAGAAGTTCACATGAGAACATCAGCCATTTGTCTCACATGCACACACACGTGTGTGCATGTGTGCATGTGCATGTGTGCATGTGTGTGTGTGTGTGTGTGTGTGTGTGTGTGTGTGTGAGTGTGTGTCAAAGGCCATCAGCTGGACTAGGACACCTGCAAAATGAGAGAGTCCAGGAGCTGTGTTGCTGCAGACATTAATGCAAGAAGAGCTAAGAGTAAACAAGGCCAAAGGACCAAGAGCCATGAAGAACTCTGCAGCTTACTGGCTCGTTTGTTAGCCTCAAATAATCAAGCAAGCAAGCAAACATCCAGGAAATCATTCTGCTCAACACATGCACTTTGCTGGACAAAAATACAGATTCATTAATGAGAGTAAATCCAGTGCTGGGGGACAAAGGGAAGAACTCCAGCCTCTTCAATTATAAAGAAAGATCTTCCTTGGCCCAATTTATTTTAACGATCACTTCCTTTTTTTCTTTCTCTTGTTTCCTTGGTTCACATCCTGCTTCTGAAAGACTAAACTATAGATTCATTACCTATGTATTTACACATTGCCCTGTCCTTTTCTCTCCTCTGTACAAAAGACAGCATTTCACAACACACCTCACAGAACTATTGTGAGGATTAAGCGAACACTATAATAACACCTCCACTAAGGAGGACTATGGAAGACCAATGGCCATGGCT